>PVIA01005510.1:0-114083 GCA_004024845.1 Tonatia bakeri
GTCAACATTTGCAGGATATAAGAAGGGTTTAGAAAGCTCTTTGTAGGATTTCTGTAAATCTGAAATTAGGTCAAAATAAAAAGTAAGAAAACAGAAGGAAAACGAATGTTGTGAGCATCGGGCAGCATACCCAATTTCTCCCATCAGGGCCATCAGGGGAGTTGGCCGGCAGCCCAGCCGCGCCCCGCTGCCCGGCCACAGGCTGGCGTCTGCCTCGAACCCCAGCTGCAAGCATCACTGTTGCCTGCTCCTCCCTGCGCCCTGCAGCCTCTCGCCCCGGGGCAGGCGCCAGGCATGGATTAAGGGTGCCCTTGCGATTTGGGCCATTGGTGGAGAAGCTCATGCAGCCCCTTAGGATCATGTTTCCTTTATGCCCCACCCAGCACCCCTGTTCAGTTTGCCCTGGACGTTTCTGTACGTCAAAGTGGGGACTAAAGTCACTAGTAACTCTCAGAACTGAGATTGAAATGTCAAAAGAAGCCAAAAATGTGTGTCTATTGCAAAATGAATCTGTTTTGCTGCCTGGTAGCGGCCAACACTTATTCACTACAAAAGAGAAGGAAAACTAGAGTCTGGAATTTTCCTGTAAAGAGCCGGGTGCTAAGCATTTTGGGTTTGGCAGGCCCCACAGTCTCTGCTGCAACTGTCCAGCCCCACCCTCGCATGTGAAAGCAACCCCAGAAGATACACAACCAAACGGGCATGGCCTTGTGCCAATAAAACTTTATTTACAATAGGAAGAGGGCCAGACTAGGCTGTGGGTGCAGTTTGCGGATATCTGGTTAAACACACTCCCTCCTGGTGTGCCAAGAGGCACCTATAAAGGCTATGGTGGTGCAAAGGTGGGCATAAGCAGTGTGTCCATCAGCATGGGATTGGGTGGACAGCTAAAGGCACTGCGCAGGGAATATGATACAGCAATGAAAAGGAGAGAGAGAGTGTGTGTGTAAACGAAATACATAAAAGCCAGAGCTGGGCCCACCCAGAGAATGGATGTGCTGCGTGGCCCCAGGTGGTGGGGCCCACACTGCCAGGCGGAAGTTTGGCACGCTGCGCACATGACTTATGATGGCCTAGAGGCCTGGGTATAAAAGGTACCGTCTCCTCCCTTCTGGCTGGCCTCTCTCCCTAGCCACGAACACGGGTCACAAGTCTCAGTGTTGGTGTGTTAGTCTGGGACCTCCGGGAAGCAGAACAGGAGGACATGTGTGCACAGAGAGGGTGAGGGGCTGGGCAGTCTGAAACTGCCCCCCCAGGGGAAGCCTGAAGCCTGGAAAATCCAGCAGGAGCCAATGTTGCCTCCGAAGGCACCCTGAGCAGGAGTCCTTCCTCCTCGTGGGACCTTCTCTTCAGCGGACAGGGCCCACCCATGTTCCAGAGGGTGCTGTTTATTCAGTCAACGGTTTTAAATATTAATCATGCCCCCAAAATGCCTTCACAGCAGCATCCAGACTGATGTTGGACCAAAGAGTTGGGCACCATGGCCTCGTCAAGCTGACACAAAGAATTAACCATTGCAATTAGTAACTTCTCAGTTCTGCAGTTCTTTTCAAACTGATTTATAGATTCTTTGTAATCCCAGTTAAACCCAAGGCTTAAAAAAAAAAAAAAAAAGAACAATTGACAGGCTGATTCCAAAATCACATGGAAATGCAAAGAAACTGGAATAGTCAAAACAACTTTGAAAAAGAGAGAAATTGAAGGGCTCTCACTACCTAATTTCAAGACCTACGAGGTGTGGTGTTGGCGAAAGAAGAGGCACCAGATCGGTGGGACAGCACGTGGTCCGGAAACTGGTTCACACACAGCCATCAACTGATTTAAAAAATAAATTAAAAAACAGGTGCAAAGGAGAGTCTTTTCAACAAATGGTGCTGGGACAACAGGATATTCGTACGTAAAAATCTAAACTTGTTTGGTATTTTGCAATATATTTTTAAAGTAGGGGCTGATCCCTCTGTCCCTTGGTCTTCCTCATCTCACGATTTCACTTTTTCTTTTCATTTTCATGCTATTTTCATCATCATCAAAGAAAACTGACATTTTTGTAGCTAAATAACAAATGTGCCAAGTAAAAGTAAGTATGGATTTAAGGGCTTAAACTTTTAGACATCAGTGCCTAAGTTTAAAAACCTCAATACCTAAAAAAAAAACAAGCACGAAATGGATCATAAATCTAAATGTAAAACCTAAAGCTATTATTACACTTTTAGAAGAAAACAGAAAGAAATCTTTGTGACCTTGAGTTTGGGAAACGGTTCTTCGATATGACTGACACCACAGCACAATTCATAAAACGACAAACCGACACACTGGACTTGACAAAAATTAAGAACTTTTGCTCTTTGAAAGATACTTAACTGAATGAAAAGACAAGCCACGGACTGGAAGAAAACATTTACAAATGTGAAGCTGAAAAACAGGTTGTATCAAGCATATATAAAGAATTCGCACAAGTCAATAAATGAAAACCTGTAAAAACTGGGCAAAAGCTTTCACAGGCACGTCACCAGAGGAAGACACACCAAGATGTGAGAGCCAGATACAAGTGTGCAGGCAGTCAACAGGAAGGCACGAGTCACAGCTGCAGCAAGACAGCGCTCCGCGCAAGGACGACCACACCGAGCACCGGCAAGGATGCCGAGGAGCTGGTGGCGGGAACATCAAGTGGTCACGTCATCTTCAAAAAAATTCAGGCGCCCACAATGAGACCCGGCCATGCCACGCCTGGGCATTTACCAAAGAGAAATAAAAACACACGTCCATGCATTTAATTGTACACAAATGTTTATAGCAGCTGATGGGTAACAGCCAAAACTGGGAAACAACATAAATATCTCTCAACAGGTGAACTGACAACAAATCGTGGGACAGTGAGTCCTCACGTGACGCCATCAAAAAGTTCTGCGGCTGTAAGCGGAACGACACGTGACGAGATCGGTCGCCACAGCCGCACCCCGACGTTGTAAGGAAGCGACGCGGAAGCGACGCTGAGTGGAGCGACACCACTCGCGGGCCTGCGGCACGCCCCCCGCCCCCCGCCCAGGGGAACACTGCCCGGGAAGGAAAGGGAGGGAACTGTGGGTACAGGCCACAGCGCCAGCCTCAGAATAACCGTGCGGAGTAAAGGAAGCGGGACAAGGAGGTGGCCTGCGGCGCGTCCCCATCCAGGTGAAAATCTAAGAAATGCCGACTAGCATGTAGCGACCACAGATCAGTGGTTGCCCGGAGTGGGGCAAAGGGGAAACGACGAAAGAACAAGGGAAGACTCTGAGAGCGAGGATTCTGTTCATCGTTTTGATTGTATCTGATTAGAAATCAATAAAGCTGTTTCAGAGGTCTAAAACAGACAACGCAAAATAAGGCCAGTGAGCTGTTGTCTATATAAAATGTTTAAGCCATACAGAAAAGTGTTGGCTGTTGTCCGTGTGTTTATAAGTGTGTACGTAAAAAACGTTTTAAAGAACTAAAAGGGTGTGGCCGTGGAGCATGCCTTTGGGTAAAAGGGGGAGAGACTGAAATGGTTACGGGGGAATTGACTTGTGTTTTACTGCCTTAAAACCAAGACCCCCAGGGAAGAGATCAGAGTCGCTGGGTGGGACCCCTCTGGGGTCCTGGCGGAGGATGCCTTCGCCCAAACTGCTTGCTGCCACCCAGGAAGTGACGGGGACCAAGGGCGATGCTCACCGCGCCGAGGGAGCCCAGGCGACAACCCCAGCGGACCTGGCATGGGCGGCCCGGCCTCCTTTCATCTTCATAGGTGTCCCTGGGGCACAAGTGACCTTCCTGGGTGCACGCCAGGCCCCACCCTCTTCTCCCTGGCCACCCCTCCCCACCGGCCCCATCACACTGAAGAGTGAAATACGAACACCCCACCAAGACTCTTTTGAGTGGCCTGACACCTCCGCCCCTGCTCCTCTCCAGACGCACAGGCCTGCGCACCGCTCCTCCTGCACACCAGCCTCCGCCCGCCCATGGCCCGCGCACGACTATGTCCTCTGCCCGGACCACAGGTCTGGGTGCCCACACAGCTGAACCTTTCCCGTCACTGACTTCATTCAAAGGCCCCAGCCTCAGGGAGCCATCACTGCCCCACCCGCTCTTATTACCTATCCTCCCCAGGGGACCACAGGCCCCAGAGGGGCTGGGACAGGGTCTCTCCTCCTGAGCTCCCGGCAGAGGGGAGAACGTGTGAGACTGCGTGCATGCACCCACCCACCCACGCACACGGGGAGACGGAAGCAAGCACACAATCGTGCTGATGGCACCCATCATTGCCAGCCGGGCTAGCGGTGTTTCTGCTTTCCTGGTTACACTCAGTAAGGCTTTTTGTGTAAAAAGAGTAAAGGAAACATGAGTCCCTGTCAATGTGAGGTGATGGGCTGGCCTTTCTTCTGAAATGTAGTGTTTTACCCGCATCCACGCTGAGGCCAAAGCCACTTAGCCTCAGTGGGGGAAAGGCAGGGGAAAGAGCTGTGACCCTCTTCCACACCCAGTGACAGCATCCCATAAACCCTGAGTATCCCAGAGGCTGTGCCCAAGCCAGGACGTCCCCAGAGCCTGGTGTGGGGCTGAGGGGGGCCCTGATGGAGGGAGCCCCCCCAACCCCCATATTGGATTGAATGGTGCCCCCTCAAATTCACGTCCCCGAAGACCTCAGAATAAAACCCTATTTGAAAAGTGGGTCTTCACGTCTTGTTAGTTGAGGTGAGTTTGCCTGGAGCCAGGTAGGGCCCGCCTCCAGTGACCAGCATCCTCATCAGACACAAACACAGCGCTCAGCAGATCGCACAAAGATGGAGGCAGACAAGGCCATGCGTCTACAAGCCGAGGGACAGACCCTCACAGCCCCCAAGAATCAGCCCCCACCACACCCCCAGAAAGGACACTCGAGGATGATTGTTCGATATGGCTTTATTTTCTGACCGTCGGACTGCATCCCACAACTGGCCTGAGCTCTGAACAGTCAGCTGCCCTGCAGGAGGACACCCGTCGGGCAACCCCAAATGGTGCACCCATTGCTGTCACAAGGGGAAAGATGAGCCCCCAGAGGTGGCTGGGCATCCAGCCACCAGTCTCTAGGGAAGTTGGTCCACCAGATGAGGTTGGATGAGGCAGAACCTGTGGCCCCCATGCTGGCCTTCCCATAGGCCAGGCTTAGCCAACACCCGGAGCCTGGAAGGCTGGACAGCCAGCCCGACGTGCTCATGCTCAGGGAGGGGAGGGCTGGCTGGCCAAGGCGGGGGGCTGGAGTCACAGGCAGAGACAAGAGTCCCCAGCAGAGCCCAGGCCCTCCTGCTGGCGGGCTGTGGGGAAGGGGCAGCGGCAGGACAGGTGAGGGGTGGGAGGGCCAGTGGCCCCTTTAGGCCACTTCAGACCTCCCTGGAGCGCCCGGAGCCCCTTCTCCCCAGCCCTGACCCTCCCCTTAGCACTTAACGCTTGATTGATTATATTGCTCACGAATCGGTACACCTGCACCTCCCTGAGGTCCACCTGGTGCCAAGGCCTCCTCCCCACCATGAGAGCAGCTCCCGCCCCATGAGGCACCTGGTTTGTGGGGAGAGGGCTCGGCACGGCTCCCACAAAGCCCACACCTTCCCCTCTGGGCCCCACGGTCGCATCGTCTCCAGCCAGCACTATCTGGTGCACCACCCCCACACGGGTGTTGCTTCCCCAGGACACACCTTCCTTTTCACAGACGAGAAAACAGGCCCGGGAGATGTGCTAAGAAGTGAGTTAGCAGAGGGACCAGGGGGGCTCCAGCCCGGGGCCTCTCTTCCGGGGCCTCCTCTAGGGCTGCCTCTGGCCCTGGGGCCTCCCCAGACACCTGTGTCCCCCTTGAGAGTCAGGGCTTGGGAGCCCGGGCTCCAACAGAGAAGCCAGCCCGGGGAAATGCTGCTCTCCCCAGGGCACAGTGAGAGGGAGCAGAGGCTGGAAGCTCCAGTGAGGGGGGTGGATGCAGGGCCAGACAGGGAAGCGGCAGAGTGGGGGCGGTGCCATGTCGCTGGGTCTTTGGGGCACCAGTGTGGTTGAGGGGAGGCATGTCCCTCAGCCCTGGCCCAGGGAGGAGCCACAACCTGGGGACCCAGAGGCTGGTGCCACCCTCTTCAGACAGACAGGAGGAGAGTGTCCGGGTCACCAGGAGGGATGGAGACAGCTTGGAGGACAGACGCAGGGCCAGTTCTGGCTACGGTCAGCATCCCAAGCAGGAGCGGCCCCAAGGCTGTGCCAGACAACTTTCCTTCTGTAGCGTAGCTTAGCGCCCTGTGGGCTGCAGGGCCACCTCCTGGGCCACAGGCTCGGCCACGACTTGTTCCCAAGTCCGTGGCTTGGCCCCAGAGTTCCAGTGAATGCTCCTCCAAGGAGTTCGAAGGACAAAAATGAGAAAGAATCCCCCAAATCTTCAAGAGCAACACAGAAAAGCTCTGTAATTTGGGGTCTTGGCAAGCCCCTGCAGACTGAGGGTGGTGAGGATGGCAGCGGGGGTCCCGCGGTGCTTGTCACTGTGTCTTGGCCTTCAGGAGCAGTCTCTGAACTGTTTTGTACAGGAGGTCGAAGTGCTGGGGGCAGCAGGAGGGTGCAAGTGGTCACGAGTGAAGCTGGGGACAAGCCCCACCAGGGAGGGCCCAGGGACCTGTGCAGTCACCTGCTTTCAGGCAGGATGGGGGCAAGGACACGCTTGGCCAGGCCACCCCTCCCACCCGAGCCCCCCGTGCTCACCTGGACTGCCGTGTAGGCCATGCCGAGGTAGGCACCAATGCAGACTGCCAGGAGGAGGTCAAAAATGGCTGGTTTGACCCTGGAGACAGGGGAGTCAGGGGTCAGGGGAGGGTATGGGACTCGCCACCCCCTGGCTGTCCTGTGGACCAGTCCCCTGGATGGCAACCCAGGGGACACGGGCTCCTGGTCCAGAGCAGCTCACCTGTAGGCATTCATCACCTGCTTCAGCTGGTCGTAGAAGACAAACTCGGGGTCCCTGGGGGAGAGTGCATTCTCAGTGGACTCGCCCCGACAACCGGGCCTGGTCCTGCAGCGCCCCCCTTGACACCAGACCACCTGGAGGTCCTGCCCGCCCGCAACGTGGCAGGGAGCACCCCATGTGTGTGCCTCCTCCAGGCTGCCACTGTCCGTCCTGGGACAGGGCCACCTTCTGTTCCGAAACCCCACCTTCCCTATTGCTTTTCTGGGTGTTGAACACACTCTTCAGCAGTGGATGATGACTACGGACCCGTGCTGGTCTAGACAGCGTTTCTCTACAGGGCGGGTGACCGTGGCTTGGGAATCAGAGACCCTGCCCCACGGCCGTGGACCCACCTTGGCCTCAGTCTCATCTAAGCGCTCGGTCTCCCAAGAGTGCCACGAGCCGGGGGAAGGTGGAGGCCAGCAAGGGAAACGAACACCCTGGGGAACGTCTCCCTGCCTGTGGACACCCTCGGGCGCCCCTTCTACCACAGACCCTGAGGGGCCTGCTCAGCACAACTGGGGAACTCGGGAGCCTTGAGCAGAAAAAAGACAATCCTGGGGCTTGCAGTGGGGAGGAGCGCCCTGAGGGCACACTGGGACCTGGGCACAAGCCACCTAATGCAGAACACAATGGGACCTCTGGTCCTTTCAGCCCCCGGGGGGAGTGCAGGGCTGCCGGATAAAACACAGGACATCAGTTCTCTGTGAGCTGAGATAAATGAAGAATCGCCCTTTAGCATGCTGTGTGGGACACACTTAGACTAAAAAACAATCTGTTGTTTGTCTAGGACTCAAGTTTAACTGGCACCCTGTAGTTTCTTATCTACCGTTTCATTTGCTTGCTTGCGCTGGCGACTCCGGCCAGCAGGCACAGAGACTCCGAAGGAGCGTGCTCACTGGGAGCTGCACCTTTCCCAAGCCCGGGGCAGGGGCCCCCGCCTCACCGTTTGTCAGCCTTGATGTGGTGCTGCTTCACCTCCTTCAGGTAGCGGCTCAGGTAGTGCTCCAGTGTGCTGAGGAAGGTGCCGTCCTTGTCCACCAGCTGGGCGGCCCGGGGCTGGTTGGTGAGCCAGTCCATCACAGAGTCCAGCTGCTCCTGCTGGATCTGCTACGAAGGACACGGCCATGGTCACGGGACCCCTGCTCAGCACCGCACCAGGGCCCCCGCCCACCCAGCCCGGTGGTTACCATCTGCTCTGCGAAGACGGGCATGTCCGGGGGGGTCCCCTGCAAAGAGAGGAAGGGACAGGCCCTCAGCCCAGACCCACGTGGGGCCCTGGTGGAGGGCCTGAGGCCACAGCGGGGTCCCACCAGTGGGGACTCACCTTCTCGGTCAGGTTGTAGATGACCCGCGTCAGGGCCTCCGCAATGAGCCTCGTGTTGCGGGTCAGGGTTTTAGAGTCAACGCGGGACCTGCAAGGGCAGGTGTGAAGCAAATCTATAAATGTTTAGTCAGCACCACTGACAGACACCAAAAAGCAAAAACAATCACACATCCAATGACAATGAGAGTCAGAAAAGTCACGGCCTCCTCAGGCAGGGTGGGCACCTCTTCACACCTCAGATTCTGGTTTTGTTTTTTTTCAATCCTTACCCGAGAATATGTTTATTCATTTTAGAGAGAAAGGGAAGGGGGGTGGGGAGAGAGAAAAACATCCATCAGTTGCCTCCTATACACACCCTGACTGGGAATCGAACCCCCAACCTAGGTTTGTGCCTTGATTGGGGATCGAACCTGCAAGCCCAGGTGTGCAGGATGATGCTCCAATCAACTAAGTCACCCAGTCAGGGCCAGATTCCACTTTAAAATAAAGCACCCTGCCTTCCTCAAAACGCTGTCCAGCACCCTCGGGGGTTATTTGCAGGTGCAGAGAAACAGGCCGGGCTCCTTATGTCTGCCCCAAATGACTGGACCCCTCAAAGCCTGTTTCCTCACCTGGATCATGGGATGGGGGTGGTCAGGATACCTGCCTCCATGGTTTGTTGAGGGTGAAGTCAATGTAACACCCAGTAATAGGTAAACTATCCCCCCAGATCCACACCCACCTGAACCTGGGAATGTGACCTGATGGGGAGGCAGGATCTCTGCAGATGTGGTGAGTGAGGGTGAGGTCACACTAAAGTGGGTGGCCCTACATCCTATGGCTAGCGTCCTTATAAGAGGAAAATTTGTAACAACAAAGGCAGAGATTTGGGTGATGTGGCCCCAAGCCAAGAGACACCGATTGCCAACAACACAGACCCAAAAAGAGGCACTTTGGAGGCAAATGTCAGTGATCCAAGGTGTGAGACGCTGGGATCTCACTGGGAGGGGCAGGGAGAGGGGTGGCCTGGCCCACTCCTTGGTCCCTTTCTCCTTCCCTCCACTTCTCCTTTGCTCTCAGCACCCTCTGCCCTGGAACACCCTTCTCTTAACTCATGTCCCTTGGTTTCAGTGCCACCTCCTCCAAGAAGCCCTCCAGCTCCAGGACCTGCCAATACTCCTGCTGTGTCTGTTCTCTCTCTCTGGGCCCGTCACCAGGCTGCCTGGGCCCCTCCAGGACTACCTTTTCATTTCCCGCCCCCTCACTGACTCATGTCCAGTAGCTAGGCCACTGCCCACCAGTGGCCAATGACAGGACAGAGGTAGACACTCCCAGGATTACATTTGGCAGCCAACGCCACCATGAAACCCTGGCCCCACTGAGGGCTGCCATGCCAGCAGGGGGAACCAAGGGGATGTGACGTCCTAAAATGACAGCAGCCAGAGACACCCATCATCCCAGAGGGTGAAGTGAGAAGGGGCTGGTTGGGAGGGCTCCCGAGGAGGCACGAGGGTCCACAGAGACAAAGCAAGCTCTCCAGGCCGCAGCACTACCGCGCAAAGGCCTGGGCACAGAAGCCACAGGGTGAACTGAGGCGCTTAGGGTCTGAAAGGCATGCACAGGGGCCGGGGGTGGGGGCAGGCCATTCGCTGTGCCCTCCCTGTCCCCAGCAGCCCCTTGCTGAGTTAGCGCAGGGGGACCACCCTCCTGTTTCTTCAGCTGCCAGGCCAGTGCCAGCCCCTCCCCCACCATCCACACAGTGGCTCGTTCCCTCCAGGTACCCACATCTACCTACCGCCAGCCCCCCAACTCTGAAAGAAACAGCTTTGTTCCCAGCACCCAGATGGCAGGAAGACAGCTTTGTGAGAAAGCGGGAGGCTCAGGGCCCCACTCACCGCACGTCCATGATGCTGCTGCGCTGGCCATCCCGGTGGCTCTCCAGGTGGGACAGGGTGAAGGCAGGCAGCCGGCGGATGGCGAAGCGCTCGTGCTCCCAGGCCAGGATGTCCTCCGCCAGGTTGATCTTCTTGTGTACCATGGAGAAGCGCACCTCTGGGAACTGGTGAGCGGCCACCTGTGTGGGCAGCAGTCGGGGAGCCAGTCCACCCACCGCCCCGGGTCCCAGCCACATCCCACCACATCTGCAGAGGGACCCCTTGCACCAAGCTCATTTCACAAATGTACACACAGGGCCCTGAGAGCCAGGAGCGTCCCATGTCCCTCCCCAAACCTCCTGCAATTGGAGATGAGGAGGAACCCACTTACCCTCCCCAGGAATCCAACTGAAGCTCACGCAAAGCCCCAGGGTCTACAAAACACCTGGTCTGACACCTGGCCAATGATGAACACTAGCTAATGAGGAACAGTAGGGCAGATAACCCGGCCTGGCCTGAGACCCCTGTGATACGCTGCCACCCTTCTCAGAACCTCAGCGGGCCTCTCTGTGAAATGGGCACATGCCTGGCACTGGGTCAAGCTGCTGCCTGGAAGGCTGCCGTGCTCCCGGGGCACCTACCATCTCCAGTTCCCGCAGGAAGGCGTGCTGCAGTGTCCCCTCCCTGGGTGGTTTGGACACATGCAGGTGGAGGCTGTTCCCCCGGCCCAGGGTGTCCAGGCAGAGGACGAAAGCCACATTGTCCTGGAGCAGGCTGGAATCTGTGGGAGCAGGAGGAGCTGACTTGAGGTGGCAGGGGGGAGTGCAGGGGGAGAACCAGGGCCCCTGACCCGTCCTGTACCAGCCAGGGGCCACTAACCTGTGTGGTCCAGGTTGTCTTCTAACCAGCGCTTTGTTCCCTGATAATTAAATTTGCCCCCTCCAGAGGCAAAGAACAGGAGATTATACCTGGTGGGGATAGTGGAGGTGTCAGTTCCGGCAGCTGACCATTAGGTCCTCAACAAGGGGGAGGTGGTCTCCCCCAAGTGCAAACCCTAACCAGCCCTCAGGGCAGGGTTTCCCTACTGCCTACCGCCAACATCAGGGGCGGGTCATCTCTGGGGGGCCGTCCTTGGCATGCTGAGCAGCACTGCTGACCCCTGCCCACTTGACACCAGGAGCACCCCATTTCTGACAACCACCCATGTTCTGGACATGGACCAGTGTCCCCCAGCAGTGAGAATCACTGTTCCAGGGGCTCCTCTGAGCTCTCAAGACCAGGAGACGAGCTGGTGTCAACCAACCAGGAAACAGACCCAGAAGATTAGCAGCGGAAGGGACTCGACACGGCCGTTTCCTGAAGCGGACTGGCTGAGCCCAGGGCTGCCACAGGGACCACATTCCCAGGCCTCCCTCCTCCACCTCACCCACCCCACCAGGGCCAGTCGTCCTTACAGGAGAGAAAAGACAGAGAAGAGAGGACGTGTGAGGATGGAGGCAGAAACTGGAGTCACACAGCCACATCTAAGGAATTCTGAGGACTGTGGGAGCTCCCAGAAGCTGGGGAAGGCAGGAAGGACCCTGTTCTGGAGCCTTAGTGGGGAGCACGGCCCTGTGGCACCCTGATCTCGGCCCTCTGGTCTCCAGAACAGGGAACGTAAATGGCTGCTACTCAGCGAGCCTGGCCCTGCGGGCAGCGTGCAGTGACAACAGCTCTAGGGGACTGACAATCTCACTGAGCCCCTTCCCGCCCCAGGGCAGGACAGTGCAGGCGAACAAACAGAACCCCCCGGCCCAGTGTCCACAGTGCTGAATGAGGAACCCAGTTTAAGTGACTGGTTTTTTTTTTAGTGTTTCTATTACTTGCAGCCGAAGGCATCCATGACGCTCCCCGGGACTACCACCAACTGGGCCTCCTGGGCGAAACTCCAAGGAGTGCCCAGGGGAGGCCTGGCCCATGGCGGCCCTCCACACACACACTGTGTTCCTGGGGCTGGAACTGCACGTGGGCCCTGGGGCTCAAATGTACCCGCCGCGGCCCCACTCGGCTGGCCCCCAGTCCGCCCGCCTGGCCGTCACTTACGCCGCATGGGTGCGCTTGTAGGTGTACAGCCTGGAGAATAGGCGGGCGAGCTCCAGCAGCACGGAGATGCCGCTCCCGTTGGAGTCCGCGCCGTGCGACAGCCACTGTGGGCGGGCAAGACAGGGCTGGCCGTCACCCCAACAGTCACGCACAGCACCCGTCACCCCTCCCACAGCACTTGCGGCCCACTCGGCCTGTCCCTGCCCTAGTCCACATGCAGAGCACATCTGGGAGAGCTGCCCTCCCCTGCTCGGAACCCCAGACTGCCCGCACCCTGGTGTCCACAGGGAGGGGCCCTGGACACTCGAGGCCCTTCTAAGTCCCTTGCTCACAGCACCTGTCTGCCTGACAGGTGGCTGTGCCACCAGGGCAGCCTCTGTCAGCCTCGGCACGTGCACCTGGGCCCTCACACCCGTCACTGTGGGGGCAGTTGGTGGCACTGGCTCCCTCCAGCCAGGCCACCAGCCTTCTGGGCCTTGAGAGCCTCCTCCCACCCTAATCAGCGGTGTTCTATGATCGAAAGCAGTACTTCAAAGAGGCCATGACTGGTTCTTGGGGGAAAAAATCTTGGGATGCCATAATGGCTTGGGAACCTCCCGAGGTCACGGTCCATAAACCGACATATGTCGTATCATCGTAATTCAATTCATGATGTTCGGCGAGAGAAGCCAGACACCAAAGGCCACATACTGTGTGATTCCATTTACATGAGATGCCCAGACTGCTAATGGGGATGCAACTTCTTTTTGGGATGATGGAACGTTCTGGAATTAGATATTGGTGATGGTTATACAATCCTGTGACTATATTAAAAACCACTGAATTGTATGGTTTAAAAGGGTAAATTTTACATTATGAAAACTATATTTCAAAAAATTTTTGAATTTCACAGACAGTGAAAAATTAGGACAAAAATATCTAAATAAGAAATAATGAACAAGTTGAGAAGCGTTCTCAGCTGACTGTTCAGGGTCTGACTCTGGGCCCCGCTGGTCCAGGTGTTCTCAAGGCTGGCCTCAGCCTTCCAGGTGCTGTGGCCTCTGGAACAGCTGCCACTGGCCCAGGCCCAGTCAGGAGCTCGCACCAGGCTGCAGGTGCACCCACCGTCAGCACCCTGTCTGGTTCACTGACTGCTCTTTCAAAGCAAGACTCTCCTGACGAAGGAAGCGCAGTCACACTTGGCGTGCGCCCAGACCTCACTGTGCTGGGGAACCTGAGAGCAGGGCCCGGCTTGGAGGCCTGCAGCCTGGGGGCAGGGCTAAGTGCACCGCTGACGCCTGTCAGAGTGACATCCCGGAACTGAACCCGGGGGATCCCTGATCGTAAACTGCCTGTGCAAACACACGGTGCATCACATGCGTGTGTTCTTCTGGAGTCCGGGATCCGGTACCTGCCAGGCAGAGGGCCCTGCGTGACTGGCCCCCAGTGGAAACCCTGGGCACTGGGTCTCCATGAGACCCCTGGGGACCACACCTCACACTCATTGTCACACCTTGTTTTGCAAGAGTAAGTGCATCCCTGTGGACTCCACCTGGAGAGGACTCTGGAAGCTAGAGTCCTCCATGAGACACCTCGTCCCCACCTCGACCTGCTGCCTGCACTCTCTCTCCCCTTGGCTCGTTTTGCTTTGCCCTGCCCCCACACAAAGCATGCCATGAGGATGAGCATCTGCTGAGTCCACGGTCCTCCCAGCGAATTACCTTGAAGAGCCACACAGACACCCTGGGCTCCATTCCTGGCCTGACCACCTATCTGCAGTGGGACCCTGGCCACAAGACCCACCCTGGCTTAGCCTCTGTCTCAGCTCCACGACACTACCCACGCTGCAGGGTCCTCACGGGGAGCTGATGTAATGCCTAAAGGGCCTCCACGTCGGTGCTGCTGCTCTGACTGCCGCTGCTGCCCACAGACAGCCGCCTCTGCCCCCAAGCCCGGCTAGAGCAGTATGGGAGGACGGGTCCCCTCCCGTCCTCCAAGGCGAGCGCATACATACAGGGGCCACTCCGAAGGCATCGTAGTGTGCCACAATGACGATGGTGGGCAGGTCCTCTCCGCCCAGGCCCGTCAGCCGCCCCTGTGGAAAGACAGTCTATGCAGTGCCAGCCGGCAGAGGTCCTGATCACCAGAACAGTCCAGGCTCCCCCGCCCAGTGGGAGTGGGGCAGGGGCAGTATTTTTAGCTTTGCTGGCTCTATGGGATGTCATGACTAGTCAGTCGTGGGTGAGATGTGAACGAGTGGACATGGCTGGGTGCCAATAAAACTTTATTTATAGAAACAGGCTGGGGGCCAAACTTGGCCAAGGGCTGCAGTTTGCTGACCATGGCTCTAGCAACAAGAATCTGCTCACTCCTCTTGCACTATACTTCTACTCCTAGAAACCAAGGCCACCCTTCAGAGGCTGAGCTACATGCCCATTTTGGGGGGCAGAGCTCTGCTGATGAGGGAAAACAGTGCAGTTGTGAATGGAGCCCGTAGAGCCCCAGTGAGTCAGGGTCCCAGCATGAGCTGGGGACAGCGGGGGGAGTCCAAACACCCCAACATCCTCCCTGACCCTGCTTCCCAGGCGAGGAACAGGGAAGGCAGAGGACGTGTAGCAGCACGACACTCACAGGACCAAAGGCCAAGCAGCCTCACACCATCTGGTGTGAACCCCTGGAGATCTGGGCCCACAGAAGCCCTGTTAACACTGAAGGCAGTCCGGCCCAAGCAGAGGGCTGGCAGCTTGGAAGAGAGCCCCACATGGTGAGAGGGGCCCACCAGACCCTCAGTGGCTACCCTGGGACCCCTGGGAACCAGACCCACTGCGGCTGAACTCAGCTTCGGGGGTCTGACAACAAGGCCTCCTGCCAGCACATGTTTCCTCTGCCCGAACCACCAGCATCTCACACGGTTCCAAAAACGCACCCGTCTGATTACTGTGTCGGCTGTTCAGAGGCTGCAGCCGCTCCCCTCGGCCTGAATCGGCCTCTCCAGCGGCCGCCGTGCCTTCTCCTCCCTGGTCTCTGTGGGCAGCTGCTCCACCCAGGACCCTGCCCTGTCCTCACGGCCCCTTCGCTCGGTCCCAGGCCTCTCAGCCTACACGTCCCTGAGTGCTTCTCAGAAAATGCAGGAGAAATTCTAGGGAGGGATGGCACCTTGCTCACCACTGCCTCCTGCATAGAGCAGGAGCTCAAAAATTACTCACAGAAAGGCAAGGGATTCTCGACTGACTGTGTGTGCTAAGCAACCCTGAGGGAGACTCACTTAGTTCTGAAAGGGGGGGATGGCTGACAATGTGGCTGCACCCCAACTTTTACCAGAGTCTGCCCACTGACACGGGGGGCAGTGCCAAGCAGCCTCACACCATCTGGTGTTAACCCCTGGAGATCTGGGCCCACAGAAGCCCTGTTAACACTGAAGGCAGTCCGGCCCAAGCAGAGGGCTGAGACCAGCATTCTCAGCTCCAAGTGCTCACTGGTGGCCTACTGGGCACTGGGCACCAGGGCAGATTCTGAGGTTGGGACAGCGGTCCCGCACAGCCCCGCCCCAGGGTCTTGGCATAGCAACGGAGCAGGCACTCACCTCCACGCTGGTGATGAGCCAGTCACTCACGGCCTTGCTCTGGACCCCGCTGGTGACCATCTGGAAGCCATTGGCGGTGGCAGTGTGGAGCAGCACTGGGGACAGGAGCAGGGAGGGGTCAGCCCAAGGGTTCCCCAACACCCTGGACCCTAGGTGTTCAGCCTATGCAAAGCTGTATGCAGAACTGACCTCACAAAGCAATGACTGGACACGGGAAAGAGCCTGGGCATCCAGGATAAGAGCTGGGGAAAGTTTCCCTGAGCCCAGGCAGGCGAGGAGCACCCTCACTCTACAGGGCCCTAAGGCCTCCATTTCCAAATTTAGAGGCGCGTGCACTCCCTGACACGCTTCCCAAGGACAGACTCAGCCTCCACACAGCAGTCAGAGGTAACAGGGAAACAGGAGTCTCCCACCGGGCAGTGCACAATCCCCTAGTCCCGTGCCAAAGGCCCACATAGCCTGAGCTCCCAAAGGGTTGTGACCCGCTCGCTCCCGACTAGAAACACCTGCTTCTGCATTTTGGGCCAGGGACTGCAGCCAGCCTTGCGTTCCCATCTCGGACCTGCTGCTACTCACATACTTAGAAACACACCGTATGGGTACGTAAGATGCTACCCCAGAGGACCCAGGAGAAGGGTGCCCTCAGGCGCTGTGATAGGTTCTCAACTTCTTCTAAGTCTTAATGCATTTCTAAGACAGACAGTTGTGATCAACACTGATGATTTTTATCTCCCATTTCTTCCACCTACCAATGTAAAATAAGCATTTTTCCATGCTGCTAAAATTTTAATGTCATTTTTAATGACTACATAATATTCTACTAAGCAGAAGATTCCTCCTCTGTCCTGTTCTTACTGGAAATGTAGGTCTTTCCAAAAGTTCACTCTCCTGCCGCCACAACGCAGATGACTGCTGTCAAGACTCTGATCTAGACCAGGGGCTGATGAACTTTCTCTATAAAGGGCCAGAGAGGCAGAATCTTTGGCTGTGCTCTGCCACAGCCACTCAGCTGGGCTGCTGTGGCGTGAAAACCACCACGGACAACACATAAACGAATAGACACAGCCAAGTGACAATAAAACTTTATTTGCACAGACAGGCAGCTGAGGGCTCTGGTTTGCCAACCCCGGATCTAGCATCCCACACGGACGGCCATCCGCTCAGGAGGAACGAACCTCTGCCCAAAGCTTAAACACACAGCACCGACTGCTTCCCCACAGAGCTGGCTGGGGCTCCCCACGTGGACCAGCCCGCCCGCCTGTCCACTCCTGTCAGTTCTGAATGATTGTTCCTGTGACACCCGCCACTTCGACAGGTGGAAACAGAGCAGTGGGTGGCTCCTATCGGCTGCACTTCTTTGAGTAACTGTGCTGCCCCTCTCCCCACAGCAACCCACCCCTGCTCCCAGTTCCGCAGGCAGGACCGGCAGCAGACCGAGACTGAGACACGCAGGTCTGGGCGGGGCCCGGTAACCTGCACTGGTAATACGGGTGATGTATTAAGGGTCTCAGGAGTGGCACAGGGGGACCTGGCCCTCGACAGGGAGGGCTTCCCACGAACCCACTCCACTCCTGCAGCCCGGCCCACCTTCAGCAGCAGAGGCAGAGCCCCGGGAGGCGGAGGCAGCCCGAGTCTGCTCGTAGATGGAGAGCAGGGCCTCGTCTTCCACGGCGAAGTACACGGGGACAATGGTCTCCATGGCCAGCATCTCAGGCTCAATCTCCATGAATTGCTGTAGAAGACACACGTTCAGGTGACTCACAGCCAACGGCTGTCCCAGAGGGCAGGCAGGCCAGCGCCTAAAAGAATGCCTCCTCCGAGGCAGCTAATGAGGACTGCGCAGAAGAGGAGGGGGCAGGAGGGGGCCAGGGAGTGCGACAAAGGGGGAGGGACAGGTGAGGTGTGGCAATGCCCAGGGGCCCCGGCAGGGAGGAAGCAGGCTGGGAGAACAGGCACTGGGGCCGGCCAGGATGGGTCAGCTTTGGCGTCACGGTGGGCCCGTCCTGCCCTCACCGGCCATCACATCCTCAGCTCTAAGTGGGCAACGGGTGCTGACTTCCCAAGCTGATGTCCAAGACCCGCATGGACACTGGGCACGAACTGCCTGCCCGGTGCAGGGCTGGCTTCCAACAGGCATGGGCTCCCCAACCCCACCCAACCCCCACACCACCTTCTCATCTGCAAAAGCTTCTTTAACACAGAGTTTGGGGGCAATCCTGTCAGACCCTGCTCGTTCAAAGCAGATCTCTGCCCCTTGGCACTGCTGACACCGGGGCCAGGTCAGTCTGCGGGACCTGTCCCAGAGACTGTGGGGTGCTGAGCAGCATCCCCAGCCCCAGCCACTTGAGCCAAGAACACCTCCAGTTGTGACAACGACAGATGTCCCGACATCACCCAGTGTCCCCTGCAAAGTCACTCCAGGGAGACAGGGACCAGTGATGAAAGGGAACAGGCGCCGTCCACTTCCTGAAGGGCAAGGGCTCAGGGAGGTAAAATGACTTGCCACACAGCTGACTCCAAACCCAGGCATTCCTTTCTCCATAGAATGTTCTGGACCCTGGCCTGGGCAGAAGGTGGGGGCAGGGGCTCACCCGGATGACGTCCTGGGGCACAGCGGCCATGGCCCGCGGCAGGATGATGACCACGGCACCAGCTGACTGCCGCAGGGCCTTCTGGTACTGCTCATAGGAGAAGTCCAGCAGCCGCATGAGCACGCAGCGGCGGCTCAGCACGTCCGCGTCGACAGTGCGCGCCTCCGTGTTAAGCACTGCGTTCCGTGTGCCTGTGGGAGGGACGGAGAAGGGGAACCACTCCCTCAGCAGGATCAAAGACCTCTGCCTAGGGACCACTGACTCAGGGGCCCCCAGAGTCCCACCAGCTCTCTGCCCACATGCCCAACGTGAGTCTGCCACAGCCAGCATCCCACTACCCACGAATGCAGTGCTCACTTGAACCTTGGAGAGTTGCAGCACTTTTGAGACCCGAGTGAAGGCTGAGACCCTTCCCCCGCACAAATCCACAGGCCTGCTGTTCTAAAGCTCCAAGAACCTTGGTGCAAACCCAAACTCCTGGTCTGGCTGACCTGAGCCTGGCGGCCCTGCCCTGCTCTCTCTGGCTCCTCCTGCCAGGTGCCCCATCCCCTCTAATGTTACCTTGGTCGTTTCCCTGGGGCCTCGGCACCAATTAGGAAGTTTATGACTATCTAACCCTCTAATGAGACTGGGGTTCTACGGGCAGAGACCTTAGTCACTGCAGGGTAAAACTAGCACTGACAGCCACTCCTGACCCACGGGTTCTTGATGACTCCAGCCAGGAGAACAAATAAGCAAGCACTAAGTCCCCCAGTGACCCTGAGAAGGCTCCAGACAGGCCAGGGTCAAGTCATTCTCTGCAGGGGGCCGTCCTGGGCATTGTCAGGGGTTGAGCAGCATCCCTGGCCCCTGCCCACTCGATGCCTAGAGCACCTCCAGGTGTGACAAACACAGATGTTCCTAAACAACAACCACCTAGGTTTCTAGACATGGGCAAGAGTCTCCTGGGGGCAGTCACCCCATGTAGAAACTTCTCCCTGCTCTATGCCCAAGTGCCATCTTCTGCCTCTCTTTCAAGAGCTCAAGAAAGATAAAAAGACTTGGAGCAGGAGGGAGAGCCTGAGGCTCAGAACAGGCATGGACCCGGCCACTCAGAAGCCTCCCCCAGGCAAATGCATCCCCCCACTCCCACCCAACCAAAAGTGGAGGGGTCAGAACCAGAATGTCGCCGAGAGCTTTTCTAAGGCCAGCAGGGGTCCCTTGGGCACACGGCACATGAACACTGCTGCCCTGAGTTATGCTGGAGGAAGGTGTCCCGAAGAAGCCCTACTGAGGTTAAACTGCACCACGGAGGCCAGTGCAGTGGCACAGAGAAGCGAGGAGTCCAGAACGCTTCGCACACTGCAGGCTGGCCCAGGCTGCAGCAAGCAAGCAAACCCTCGCCACATGGGGACTAGGTGGGGCCCACAGGGCCTCCAGTTTGAGACCCAGGCGGTGAGCACAGAGAAGGACACATCGAAGCGATTGGGCTTCCCCAGGGGAGCCAGCCTCGAGCCGCCCTGGAGGTGGAAGTGCAGGGAAGGCGCCATCCAGGTACTAATACATGCAGACCTGTGCTGGGCTACGCTAGGCCTCAGGCTCAGGGCCAGGAGCCTAGATTCCTGCCTCTGCTTTCCAGGAATGAGCTCTCGGGAGAGTGAGCAGACGGAAGAAAAGTTGCTTCCAATGGAGTGCCCTAAGTGGCTGGTGGGGAGAGGAGGCACAGCAGGAACGGCATCCCAGGTGGGAATAGGGGAGGCCATCTCTGGAGCAGGCAGCCTGCAACCAAGGAGAGAAGGTGGGCCGTATGCCCTGGGCCAGGCAGCACCCTGACTCCACCCCCAATCCTCTAGGGACCTTTCCTCTTCTTTAGGCAAGGACAGGGCAACAAAGACCTTCAGGACGCCCTTGAAGGTCTTGGAACACCTGGAAGGCCCCACCTCCAGGCCCCAGCTTTTTCAGGCCTCCACCCCCCAGGGGCCCACAGCCTGACGCTGCCTCAGTGGGGAAACCGTGGAGGGCAGCCCAATCTCCAGAGGGAGGAAACGAGGCCAGAAAAGAAGGGGGATGAGAGCAAAGCCAGGCACTGTGCCCCAGACTCTAAGCACCCCAAGTGCAGAGACTGTCTTTGCTGATGTGACCCCCTCACCCCTGCTCTACACCAGCAGAGATTCAGGCTTGGTGGGAGGCCCTGGACACCTAGACAGAAGTCGCAGGTTCCACACAGCAGGACCAGACCTGAGTGGAGCCTGCAATCTTTTCTACTGGGGGCCAAAAGATCAATCCTCTGGCCTAACTGGGGCCTAACTGGGCCACACCTGCTCTGTCACGGCTACTTAGCACATCAACTAGTGGGTGTGGCTGTGTGCCAACAAAACTTTACTTACAGCAATGGCGCAAGGGCAATCCCAGGTGAAGAAGCCCTGGCAAGTGTGAGTGCCAACACCCCTACCTCCTCAGGCCTCGTGGAGCCTGTGGTATCAAGACTGAGATGGGCACGAGTGGGCTGCTGCCCGCAGCACACGAGCACACAGCAAGTACTGCTGAAGCAGCAGCCACCTCAGGAAGGCCAGAGTCCACCTGGTAGGGGGGTGAGGCCACATCTGTGGCCCTGTACCTGGTATATCACTCTCAACACAATTCACAGCACAGCACAAAGAGCACACACCTTTCCTTCCTGGGCAGCTGCCCAGCCCAGTTTCTCAACAGAAGTGAACAGGAAGTTGGGAAACGAGAGACCCAGAGCCAGAATTGCACCAGAGGTGGGGAGCCTGGGGCGTACACTCTAGAGGAGGGTGTCGAAGACACCGGGGAGACTGCAATCAGCAGTGACCTAGCAGACCAGCTCTCAAAGGCACCACAGGCAGGGAGGGACCTGGGCCTTCTTCTGGCCACGCTGGGTCCCTCTGCTGCTGGAGAACAAGCAGCAGTGCCTCGGACTCCTGAGGGCCCTTCCCTCCAACAACCAACTCCCCCTCCACAGCACCAACTACCCCACCAGCTTCTCCCCAGGCAGCAATTGTCCGCCCCACATCTATGCAGGGGACGTCACTAGGTGTGACCCATGTGGACATGCAAGCCTCATTCGTGGGGCCTCATAAAGTTTCTCAAGCCAGGCCTCTGTTTCCCTGCTTTGTAGACAAGAAGCACTTGGTTGAGACGGTGGGCGCCCCACCATGCCCTCTCTGATTACCCCCGGAACCCACAGTCTCTATAAATGCCCCATGCAGGGCAGACAGTGTTTAAGTTTCTAATTAGGAACAACAGATGGGGGGCCAGGAAGGAGGGAGTGTGGGGGGAGACACCAAGTCAGAAAAAAGAATGGGAAGGAATCCCAGGATCAGGAGCAAAGGACTCAGAGAAGGGAGGGAAAAGGAAAAGAAGGCTTAGGGAAAGGAGAGAGGAGGTCAGGGAGAGACGGTTCCCGAGGTCCCGCAACGGCGGGAGACGGAGAACGTGGCCCTGCATTCAGAAAGATGGTGACTTGGCACCTGTTTTCTCCTCAAATTCAGCCAGCATTTCCTGGGCAGGTTTGGAGAGGAGAGAGGAGGCCACATCAGGTGCAAGCAGGACAGTGTCGAGAGGTCCAGAGGAGGCCAGGGGCGGCCAGGCTGCAGATGACAGCTGCCAGAGGGGCCAGAGAGAGAAGCTGGGTGTGCTGGGAGGAGCAGGACAGGAGTCTCTCAGCAAGGCTTCTGAGTGCAAGCGTCTGAGCTGGGACCGAAAGACGGGGTGGATGAAGGAGCTGAGCCTCAGGATCTGGGAAAGTGGTCACACTGAGCTTTAGGGTCTGGGCCTTCTGGACTATGGGTTCCTTTGGGAAATCAAGAAAAACTCTAGACCAGGACGGCAGCTGCCAGTCACACATGACTATTTGACTTTACAACAATTAAATAACACAAAAAAATCCCCTTCATCTGTGGCATGAACCACATCTCAAGTGCCCAGTGTCCAGCTGTGGCTGGTGGCTTCCGAATCAGTGGAAATACAAACCTAGTGACAGTCACAGCAAGTTCCACTGCACAGCACTGACCCTTCCCCCAGGAGAATGTCGACGCGCAGGAATGTGCCCACAACACTGAGGGCTCCTGGCCCCCCACCTCCGCCCCTCCAGAGCTTTTTGTTCAGAACCATCACTGTAACCCCAAGCTTCTCCCCTAGCACTGGGGCCAGATCACTGGGGCTGGAGCCTTCTCTGTGAGGGGCTGTCCTGCGCACTGCGAGGTAGTGAGCAGCATCCCTGCCCCCCCACTAGAAGCCAGGAGCACCCCCAATGTGACAATCATAAAGTCATCACCCAGTGACCTAAGAATTGAGAAACACTGCTCTGAACAGAAACAACACAACTTTGTGGAGACACAGGATCTCAGGGGACGTCTGAACTTGTCTCCAGAGACTAAGGCTCTTCAAAGGCCTGGCAGTGGCTTGGGAATCAGGGGTTTCAGGTTGGGCATGAGATGGTCTAACAGGAGAGGGGAGACTAAGAGAACTGAGGCAGACCCTTCGGGGATGAAGGGGCCAGGAGAACTGGAGACAGGGGCTCCCTTATGAGGAAATCAGGCTTTGACTTGAGGCAAACCTAAGCAGCAGGCTGGAAGAGAAACCTAGAAGCCAGAAGATTCTGGAACAACAGATCCAAAGGAATTTAAGATGACTTGGGAACTGGGGTCAGAACCACCGCAGGAAGATGAAGAGGCAGGAGTGGGGAGCAAGGAGTTGTGCAAGGTCCAGGTCCCGGGGTCAGATACAATACAGAAATCCTAGGGAGAGGGAGCAAGTGGGGTTCCAGGAAGCTGGAGATAAGGAAGGGAAGCTGGAGGTGGCACACACCAAAGGAGAGAGTAAGACACGGGCCCATTAGGTCCTCAGGAACCTAAAGGCTCAGGGACTAAACTGGCGGAAGTGGCGGGAAGTCTGGCTAAGGAATTCCGAGGGATCTGGCTCCCGAGCTGGGACCAAGGAGAGTCGAGAGCCTGGCGAGAGATGGGTCCTGACATGGATCCTGACTTGGTTAGCAACGTCTGCTCTCGAGCCCTGAGGGGAACAGAACGTGGACACTGCAAGAAGAGCACCACAGTACCCAGGGGCTTTGGAGAGCGGGGGCTGGTTGGAGCACCACGTTGGGCAGCTCACCTGGCAGACCCTGGGCAGGGAGGCTCACCTCTAAATCAACCAGGACAGAGATTGAAGCTCTGGGTGTACACTATGACCCAGTGAGGACGGGCACCAGGGTGGTGTCCCAAGGCGTGGGGGAGAACTGGGCAGCGCGACTCTGACACGGCTGGAAACTGGAGAGGGAACCCAGGGGTCCGGAGCAGGGGGAGCTTGGCCTGAGAGTCGGAGCTGTGGGTTCTGGGACATGAAGCCCTTGTCTGGGACGGGAAAATGTGGGAGCCAGTGAGGCGGGAAGGGAGGTAATTCCTGGGCGCACTGTGCGGAGAGTCGGGAGCCTAGCGAAGGTTCAGGAATCCAGGCTCTGACTTGACCGGGCCTGGGTGAGGATCTGGCCGCTGCAGTCCAGCTGGACAGGCTAGAGTGGCGGGTCCTAGGCAAAGACCCCGCTGAGAGAGGGGAGCATCTCGCCTAGGGAAGCCTGGGCCCGGGGGAGGCCAGCTGGGCTAGGGGCCGAGGGGTGGGGTGGGGGGCTAAGGGACGCGGGGGCCCAGAAGAGGCACAGAAAGGAGGCTGGGGTCCACTCACCGTAGGGCTGCCCCTGCAGGTCGTACTGCTGCATGCGGTAGACCGTGAACTCGTGCGCCGCATCGGCAGCGGGCAGCGGCGGCGCCACCAGCAGCAACACCGCAGGCAGGAAGACGATGAAGCCGAGTGGCAGGCACGACGCCTTCAGCATGTTCTCCAGCACCTCGCCCGCTTCCTCCAGCATCCTGGCTGGCGGGGTAGCCGCACGGGGCGGCAGCAGGAACGGGACCGGGACGGGACGGGGACGGGGACAGCGACAGCGGCGACTCTTGCGGACTCACCTCGGCATGGGTAGCCACTGGGGTCCTGCGGCCACCGCGCCGGGCAGCCCTGGGGTCCTACAGGCATTGCTGCGGATAGCCCCGCTCTCCGCGCTGCCTCCTGGGAAGTGTAGTTCTCACGGCACGGGTGCCACCCAGTTGTCCACTCAATTACTCCCCAGTGTAAGCTGTAGTCGGCCGTTCGACTAAAACTGCTAAAGTTTCACATAAACTCCACGTCAGAAAATAGACTCCAAATAGAACTACTTACGGTGGAGCTTACTTAAACCGTCTTCGTTGAGGGAGGAGGGGGAGGCGACTGCGGATGTAGAACTTGACCAGGCAACCGGAAAAATTGTTGGGAACAGTGGGAGAGGCCTGTTTGGTGCGCTGGGTCTCCTGGGAATTGTAGTCCCGTTGAGCTAGCATAGGGCATCATGGGAGCTGTAGTCTTCCTGACAGAACTCCGAGAAAAATCACTTAAAACTTTCAAGGACTGTAAATGTTGAATTCCGAAAGAGCAAAGACTTTGGTCTGCTTTGTGCATTGATGTATCCCCGCGACCTAACACAAGGCCTGGCACACAGTGTATGGGCTATACAATCTTGGGATGAATGAATGTACAAATCATTACAGAGGGTTCCTGGAAGGATGACACAATAGATCATGGGACTTGTAGTCTGGGGCGTGGAGTTTGTGCAGGGATTGGTGACATACTTATGCTTATTCATTCTGGGGTAATATTCATAATGAAAAATTATTTGTTATTCATCAAAAATGGGAATTTAACTGGGTGTCCCAAATTTGTATTTTCTAATCTGGCCACCCTAAGCACCCCCTGTTTCAGGGCCAGAGATCTTGACAAGCATGAATAATTCACACTCCCTTGTACAGATGGGAAGACTGAGGTCACAACCAGGGTAAGGAATACAACAGACCTGGCCCACAGCGAGTTGCCATCCCAGGCTCCAATATGGTAGCATTTGTGCTGATTAAGAGCACTAGGTTCAAGTCCTGCCTGCTCCGCCTCCCAGATGTGTAACCTTGGGTAAGTCTCTTCACATCTCTGAGCCTCATTTTCCTCAGCTGCCAAATATGACAAATAATCAAACACTCTATGGCTCTCCCCAGAGAGCCATTCCCAGAGAGGTGTTTAAGAATTCAATCAAATAATCCACATGAACTGACTCGGAAAGAGGAAGGCACACATAAAGCTCTTGACAAGTGTTGGTATTATGAGAATGCACCCACTCATGCAGTGGGACTAACGCATCTGCTCTGCCTGCACAACACTCTCCCCACTTTTCTGCACAGCCAGCTCCTTACTGAAATGTTGTTGGGAGTTCCTTAGCTTGGTCTTTGTCACCCCCACCAGTGGGACCTTTACAAGGGCAGAAAGCAGCTGTTTATAGCTGGGACTTCGGTGCCCAGAAGAGAGCCCAACACGCAGTCTCTGAGCGAATGAATAAGTGAGTGAATGAACTAAGGAGTAGTGAAAGCTCCAACACACCAGTCACCTTTCCTAGGCATTCTTCTTACTCCCCTGCTCCCAGCCATCCCCCAGGCCTCTCCAGCGAGGTTCTAGGCCCGAGGAGTTGGAAATGCCCTGGCAGTGCAGGGAAACAGACAGGAAGTTATTCTGGCCCACATGCTCTTCATCAACAAACATTTATTACCTGCTTCTTCCATCTGCCTCCCATTCTCCCAGGCCAGGCTATGAACACACAAGATACACACACACATACCCAGACACAGGCCAAGATGGGGGTCTGAACATGGCTCAGACAAGGAGGCTGGAACCCGAGAGCTGCCCGTGCTGCCTCCTCTCCCAAGTCTTGGCTTTTCTGTCTCAAATGTGGAGGGTCAACTAATCTTGCTCTGTGGAGATGAAACCACAGGCAGCCTAAAGAATGATATCTAACATTTGTTCTGAGTTTTCTGAGGAGGAAAGGAACTGATATTCATTCATTCATTCATTCATTCATTCATCCATTCAATCATTGAAGAGGCAGTAACATGCATGCATCAAGAAGCCACCTGCCTGGGACCGAATCTCAGCTCTGCTGCTTCCCAGCTGTGTGATCTTGAGTAAGTTACCTAACATCTCTGGGTCTCAGTTTCTACACCTATAAAATGGAGTTAACGGGGAGGTTTTGTGAGGATTAAATGAGTTAATACAAAAGCGATTACACACTAGGCACCAAGTGATATATAAGGCATTGTTGTTATTATTATTCTTTTACAAGTATATGCATAATAGTTCCAGGGCCTCTTTATGTCTCAGGTTATCAACATCCAGGTGGGCAGGAGCTATCAGTGTCTTCATTTGACAGATGAAGAAGCTTAGGTCCACGGTGTTCAGCAGAGCTGAGAAGTGCTGATAGGTTACAGACCTCTGAGCCATCTAATGAGCAGAAGACGAGGATTCTTGGGAACAATTCCGCCACTGTCAGGGAGGATGGCTGGGGAAGGAAAGGCAGCGGGGCGGGGGAAGAGGTTCTCGAGGCTCAGCAGGAGTGCTACTGACTCCTGTGTTTCCAAAGCTCCTGGTCACTGTGTACCTGCCGTATGCTGAGCTCTGTGCCAAGCGCTGGGGATATAGTGGTGACCTGGACGTTACCACAATCTCCCACCACCACTCAGCTCACACACAGTCCAGGGGAGGAGATGGACACATGACCGGGGTGGTCAGAGCTACAACGGGACTCACAAGCAGCTGTGGGAGTCCAGAGGAGGACTAGGGAAGGGGAAGTAATCAGAGGAGACTTCCCGGAGTAGGTGGTGCTAAAGCTAAAACCCTAAAAATGGGCAGGGCAGATGGGGCAACTAAGAGCCAGCTCAACATGGGCTCAGAGCACAGGCTGAGAGCTTTGGGGGTGGTCCGAACTCCACTCACCTCAAATTCCACAAAGCCCCCACCCTGCCTACTGCCGCCCTGGGTAAACACATCTGACAAAGGCAGCAGGAAAATGTGAGAATCATTCCAGCTTGTCGTGCACCCAGACACATGCCGGGACTCTCTCCAGCTGTGCCCAACAGAACTTCCCGTGATGATGAAAACATTCTGCCTCTACAGAGTCCGAAACAGTTGCTATGAGCCACACGTCACCACCGGGTACTGGGAACGCTGTAGCGTGACTGCCATGGGTTGAATTTATATGTTGAAGTCCTCACCCCCAGGACCTCTGACTGTGACCTTATTTGGAAAATAAGGTCATTGTAGATGTCATGAGTTAAGGTGGCCCTAATCCAATATGACTGGTGTCCTTATGAAAATAACAGGGAAATTAGGACACACACACACAGGGAGAATGCTGTGTGGATGTGAAGGCAGAGATAAGAAGCTGTGTCTACAAGCCAAGGGACACCACAGATTGCCAGCAGACACCAGAGTCCCTCGTGGCCTCAGAAGGAACCAACCCTTCTGGCACCTGGATCTCAGACTTCCAGCCTCCAGAACCAGCAGAAAATAAACGTCTGCTGTGTAAGCCCTCTTGTCTACAGAACATTGACATGGCAGCTCAGCGAACCAACACACCGAGAAACTGTGTTTTTAAATTTCCTTTCATTTGAGTTCATGACCAATAGCTGCATGTGGCTAGTGGCTGCTGTGTTGGACAGTGCAATAGACGGTCTCCAGTCAGCGCTCCTCCCCTCGCCCCGCACTGTGCAGAGGAAAACAGAGATAGGGGTGGCCACGAGAACTTGGGAAGACAGGGAGACGGGAAGACCCGCAGGCACTGGCTCGGTCCTGGGAGGACGGAAAAAGAACACCCGCCCAGCCAAAGGTGGCCACGTGTGGGGGACGCACACCTGTGCGGTCCAACATGGCTGCCACAAGTCCCATGGGCCATTTAAATGCAAATTAATTCCAAGTTCAGCAGTTGCACTGGCCCCTTACTGAGTGCTCAGTCGCCATGTGGGGCTCCTGTACTGGCCCACAGATGGAGAACCTTTCACCATCACCTGACGTTTTGTCGGATGCATGGATGCCACTTACTGTGGCGAACGCCAAGCATGTAACAACAACCTCATGCTGTGGGTTCTGCCTATTAGCAGCCCGCTTTAGATGCGGAAGGACGAGGACGAGGATGAGGCTGTTAGTGCTGAAGGGAACTCTAGAGAGTGAGCACGTTTCCTGAGGTCAGCCGAACCAGGCTGCTGCCCCTCTGCCGGCCTGCAGGCTGGGTTCCCAAGCGAGGCGGAGCCCAGGGGTGGAGGAAGGAGGCTGCGGGGGACCAAGATGAAAGATGGGGCAGGAAAGGGGAAGTGAGTGAGCGAGAAGGGGCGGGTGTCAACTCTCTCTGACCTCCACCCTGGTAGCCTTGTAACGCTCGAACACTTCAGCAAAGTGGTCCAGTCACCCGCAGGGGTGTGCGCACACACCCCTCGGGCCCGAGGCCTGCCACACCAGGAAGCGTCTGTGTGAGCAGAGGTGCAGCTCATGCTCACAGCAGGGCCTGTTCTGCCCCCTCCTCTCTCTTTTTCTCACACACACACCCACTCTCACACCCACACGCTCCCCCAAGCACACAGGCCCAAGGCCTTCACCGGCCGCAGCCAAGGATGCAGGCTCCCAGTAGACCCACAGGCCTCACGAGATCGTCCCTCTGCAAAAATGTGAATAAGAGGAAGGCTGAGACATCTCATACCATCATTGAACTTCCATGTTGCTAGGGCATCGACCCCACAGCCTACCCCTCATTGCCTGGGAGTCCCACTGAAATCCAGAGAGGAGCTGGGGCATACATAGTAACCCCAACTGTCCCCATGTCAGGGCGCTCTCTGTTCCAGTGAGCAGTCACCTCCTTCTCCGAGACCACGAAACATAGGCAGACCTGGGGGCTGTGAGGAGGAACACAGGAGCCCCTGGCTGGTTTCCTGCTCCATCCTCTCCATCTGGGCCTGCCGGCTGCCTCTCTGCGTGCTCCCAGGCTCCTGGCCCGCCCATCGTGGGCCTCCTCCAGGCCCGGAGGAGGGCCTGTGGGGGCATGCACTGGCAGCTGGACTGCCTTCCCCATGGGGCTCAGACGCTCCTCACACTGGAGATGCTAGTCAGTGGCTCTCGCATCCGAAAGCTGAGTGACCGGGAGCCCCGGAAGCTGTCCCGGGGTCTCAGAGAGCTGTCGGTGGTGGAGGCCCCAGAGTGGGCCTCAGCAGCCCGGGCCAGGCAGTCCCCAGGCCCTCGAAGGCCCAGCCTGAGACACCCGCTGCACAGGAAGCCCAGCACGGCCCGGCAGACTTCCCGGCTGCGGAAAGAGTAGATAATCGGGTTGACAGCCGAGTTCAGCACGGCCAGCGCCAGGATCCAGTCCATGCCCCGCAGGTACTCCTGGGCCCAGATGTTGGAGCCAAAGATGTCGGCCAGCAGCAGGCCGAAGAGCGGACCCCAGCAGACCACGAAAGCCACCAGGATCATGAGCACCGTGTTGAGCAGTCGGCGGGCCTTGCGGCGGACCGGGGGGCGCGAGGCCTTCTGCCCGTTGGCTCGCACCACCCGGAAGATGGCCCCATAGAGCACCATGATGGTGGCCAGGATGCAGGCGAAGATGACCACACAGAAGAGGATGTAAGCCTTGGAGTAGAGCGGGAGCAGGCTGGAACAGCTCTGGAAGGAGCACACGCAGTTCCAGCCCAGCAGGGGCAGGAGGCCCAGCAGGGCGGCCAGCAGCCAGCAGAGCCCGATGAAGCCCAGGACCCGGCCCCTCTTGGTGTCCCCGCTCTCTGCCACGGGCCGCACCATGGTAGCGAAGCGCTCACCGGCAGTGAAAAGTAGGCTGAAGGTGGATGCGGCCAAGGCCATGAAGAGGATGCCCTCCCGCAGGAACCAGGAGGCCGGCGCCAGGCGGAAGGTGTGGGCCCCGGACAGCAGGACGTTGACTAGGTAGGCCAAGCCGGTGAGCAGATCGCTCAGTGTGATGTTGACCAGGCAGTAGTAGACCCAGCGCCGGGACTGCATTCGCGTCACGATGGCCACCAGCACCAGAAGGTTCTCTAGCACCACCAGACAGCTCACAGCCACAAAGAGCCCCTGCAGGACTCCTGGGCTTCCGGTGGTCTCCGCCCGCCCAATCAGCCGGCCGGAGTGGTTGTAGTGCAGGATAATGAGCTGGCTGTGCCCACCGGCCGCCAGCTGCTGGCAGGCCTCGTGGGCTTCCACTGGGGACCCTGTGGCATTCATGGCAGTCCCCCAGGGCAGACTGAGGCCCGGGGTGGCTGGTCCCGGGCAGGGTGGAGCTGCTGCCTTGCCTGGTCTTGGTTTCCTGTTATTTGAAATTTCCTGTTATGTTCGAGGTACCCCCAGGGTGGGGGTGAGGCCCAGGCAGGGAGGGGCATCCCAACGGTCTGCTCTAACCCCAGGACTCAGGAGGGCGCTGTAGCCGCCCCTGCAGCAAGACCCCAGCCTCTGTCCTGCCCCCGTTCCTCGAAAGCCCAGGGGTATGGGGGCCCAGAGGGAGGGAAAATGCACCTCAAAAAGCACTCGCCACCCCTTCTGGCTAGATTACTCCTTCCAGGATGGGGTGATTCGATCACCGTCTCCCCAGCTGCTCCAACTGTGCCTAGAACACAGCAGGTGCTTAATAAGTGTGCGTTAAGTGACTGCCCACACATGAGCATAAGCACTGCGGGCCACCTTGTTGAGGTTCAGGTGCACCCCATTTTATCCTCATGACAGGGCCAGAACAGACCTGCAGTGCACCTGTCCCAGAAGGGGAAACTGAGGCCTGAAGAGGTGGCACCAGCCGTCACACAGTGGGAGGTGACCACCCACAGACACACAGGGGTCTCTTGGTCCGGACCCTCCTTACCAGAGTTTTTGGTTTTCTCTTCTGCCTCCAGAGCAAGGTCTCACTAGGAGCAGGGTTGGGAGCCCCCCCCAGGGCAGTCCCTCACCTCTGGGAAGTGGAATTCACAGGAAAAATGGGGGCTCACTCCACCCCACCCCACCCATGTCCATTGGACTGAGCTCGGGCTTTCTGAATCTGAAATGGCTGAGGACTGAGGTGTAGGCTGTAAGTGGGGGTGAGAGGTGGGAAAGGCAGCCCCGACCGACGTGGCTCGGTTGACTGGGCATCATCCCACTAAGTGAAAGGTCACCAGTTCAATTCCTGGTCAGGGCACATGCCTGGGTTGCAGGTTCAGTCCCAAGTTGGGAGCATCTGAGAGGCAACCGATCAATCTTCTCTCCCGCTACTCTTCTTCACTCCCTTCCCCCTCTTTAAATAAAATTTTAAAATAAAAAATGAATTGGGGGAAGCAGAGCGGTCCTGGGGGACTAGAGGGGGTGAGGCACAGCCCTGCCCTGGGGTCTCGGGGGCAAGGAGTCTCCCTTGCCAGGTCCACACGAAAGGCAGGGAGGGCAGGAGATGGGGGGGCAATCCAGATGACCGTGACCCCTGCCCAGCACTCCTCTCGTTGTTCACTGTTCAGCTGTGGCAGCAGGACCGTTACAGGGAAGTTCAGAGCAAGGCACTGCCCTAGGAGGTGGTAGCATATTGTCACTGGAGGTGACAAGCAAAAAACGGTCCTAAAGGGGAGGTTTAGGGGAGGAGCCACCCAGGCAGCTGTGCAGACAGCTGGGGTTTGAGGCGGGGGCGGGGGGGGGGAGTAAGGCGGGAAGCTCAGCCAAGTCTTTCCCAGCACCACTCTGTGCAGTGGGACCGTTGACCCTCATTGCTGGCTGCACAAGAGGCCACCTGACTCCAGCACATTACAGAGACACACTGAGTGTTCTGAGGCTAAGCCTGTATCCTGGATTGAGTCCTGATTCCGGACTGAGCCTGGACCTTGGACAGAACTCTAATCCCAGGCTGAGGCTTGATCCTGGGCTGAGCTCTGATCCCAAGCTGAATCCTGACCTTGGCTGAGCCCGGTCTCAGCCCTGATCATGGACTGAACTTTGATTCCAGGCTGAACCATGAGCCTGTGACCATAAGCTGGCCATGACCCTGATGCATGGCCTTGGGTGAGACCCCTGAGCCCTAATCCCAAGCTGAGCCCCAACTCCAGTTGAGCCCTAACCTTGATGAAACCCCAGCCTCAGCTGAGCCCCTGACCCCTGGCCCAGAGAGCAAGCTCAGGAGTAACATACAACACCAGGAGGCAGTGGTGTGACTACCGAGGCAGAGCTGTCCAACAGTGACCTCTCTCGTGAACCACTCGCCGCAGAGAGAGAGGCCACACACACATCGCACCTCATTTAATCTCACAGTTATCTCTGTGTGGCAGAAGCACAAGCTCCCTCTAGAATCTACCCTGAAGACACAGCTCCAACAATATGCAGGTTACCACACAGAAGGTCACCCTTGTCGTCTGTAAATGAAAAACATTAGCACGTCAAGTGCCTGTACACAGGAGCGAGATGGGTAAGTCCTGCTGCACCAGAGTGGAGTACTACGCAGCTGTGAAAAAGAACGCAGGCGACCTCTGCGAATGGCGTGAATGGCATGAGTGGCGGGATTTCCAGGCGATATTGTTAAGTGGGGGGAAAAGTACAAAAGAGCTTCTTAGGTCATATGGTAACTTTTGTGTAATAAAGAAGTGCAATAAAATATACACATATCTGTTTGTTTTTGCAAAACAAGCCCAGGAAAGATAAACCAGGAACCAGTGAGATTTGTTGCCTATGGGAGGGGTGGATGGGACTGAAATTAAAGAGAAGGAATGACACCCTCTGAGTGCCCCTCTTTGCATCGTTTTTGAGCTCAGTGAATGCTTCCCAGAGTCCACAATGAAATTAAGTCAACAAGGATGGAGAAAAAGTGCTTTAAGATGGGATGGAAGTAGAAAAGAAATGAAAGTAATTGCATTTCACATAAAAAACATAATCACCCAGAAATAGAAAAGAACCAGCCCATACAAACTTTGGACACAGCACTAGCTCTAAAGACAAAAGGAACTATGAAGAGGTTGTGAACTTCGTCTAGATTTGCTTTCGAGAGTGGAAAGGAGGTAGTGATTCTGAAACTCCCGCCCTGCGCATTGTGGGACCCAGCGCAGTAGCGAGCGCATCGACAGCAAAAGCCAGGTCTTCCCTGGGGGGTGGGGTGTAGACGTGCAATGGGAGAACACAGAAGAACCTCACGGGAGTAGAGCAGGATTGAAAGTGCCGGTGTGAAGTCATGATTTAAACAAAAATCAGTTTCCTGACTCTGTCCACCAAAACTCCCCATCAGTAATGGAAGCGTCCAACACCCAGATCTTGGCTTCTGAATATCACCCCCTTCAAAAAAAAAAAAAAAAAAAAGGAGTGAGGCAGGAAGTGTGCAAAATGAGCCTGGAACATGCTGGTGTGTCAGAAAGCAAGAAAGTGCTCGGAGAAGGATGGGGACCTGTCCCGGAGACACAGGAGCCAGCCTCTGGGGCTGTGGGCCCCACGTGCAGCTACGTGAGCACCAGCAACGCACGATCTTCAAACCAGAGACAGGAAGGAGATGGTGGGGGCCGGGGCCTGGGGGAGGGGGTGGGCAGCGAGGGATGAACAGGACGGTTTCAGTTTTACGAGATGACAAGCTCTGGAGCCAGGTGACGGTGACAGCTGCACGACACAGTGCATGTGCTTAATGCCACCGAACAACTCACAGAAAACGGTTAAAATGGTCGGTTTGTATTATGGGTAATTTACCACAATAAAAAAATGGGGAAAAACCCTTCCCATATGACCCAGCAATTCCATTCTCAGGCGTCTGTCCCGTAACAGTTGGAAAAAACACTCATGTGACCGTCAGAGCAGTCACCGATGTGGCCGAGAATCGCTGCTGAAATTATTGGGCTGCAGTTTCGTCGGGGAGCAGGGTGTTTGCATCATGTTGAAGTATCTTCCTACAGAGTACATGTTAATTACAAAGAGAAAAACAGCCTACTTGAGGAACCTGGTGAATGTCGCCCTAACCAAGAGATCCGAGTTAAAACCTCACCGGAAATGCACCGGACAAACAGGCCGGACTCCTGATAGGACACTGAGGGGGACACAGCCCTTCTGCGACATCGCCATCAGAGGACACAGCCCACATCGGATCACAGGGACGCAGCAGGCAGGCACGCACCGAGGACGTCCCACCGAATAACTGGCCTGTACTCCTCGAAAAGCTGAGGTCATGAAGGTCATGGAAGACAAAAAAGCCTGCCTTGGAGGAAAGGAGACCCGAGACTCACCATACTGAATGCATTGAGTGGCCCCCGGTGAGAGGCCAGAGTGGGGGAGTGGCTGTGAAAGACAAGGTTGGGGAAATTTCCATATGGGCCGTGTATTGGATAATATTGTACGCATGCTGCAGTTCCTGAATGTGACTGTCGCCCTCTGCTTATACAGCAGATTGTTTTCATAAGAATACATGGTGTTCTGGAGTAAAGGGGCATGATTTTATCTCCAGTTTACTCTCAAATTAGGTAGAAAGTTAAGAAAAAGAATGGGTATATTCTCTATGGAATATATAACACACTTTTATGTTTATAGAGAAATATAAAGCAAAAGTTAGGAATCATTGCCAGACACAGCATGTAAATGAGTAGGTGTGGTTGTGTGCCAATAATGCTTTATTTACAAAAACAGGCATTGAGCACAGTTTGCTGAACCCTGACCTAGATGAAGGGTAGCTGGGAGTTCATTGAAATAGCTGTGCAACTTCTGTAGGTTTGAGCTATTTTCAAAATAAAAAGAGGATGAAGAAAAGAGGGGTTTCACGGCCAGGAGATGGTCTCTAAATACGTTTCATTACAAGGAATCAGGGCTCCTTGGGGAAAGAGCACCTCGCCGGGCCAGAACCATGAACTCTTAAGGCCACCAGGGTCCTGTCAAGGGGACCGAGGAACAGAGTCATCGACTGGCCACTGGCCAAGGGATGCGCAGGACGGTCAGAGGCTGAGAGAGGGAGGAAGGACTCTGCCCTGGAGCCCCCAGAGGGAGTGCAGCCCTGCTGGCGCCCGGACCTCAGACTCTGGCCTCCAGAATTGGGGGAACACAGTTCCGTCATTTTAAGCCTCCCAGTCTGTCTAAGCCATGCGGTCTGTGGTATTTTGTTACAGCAGCACCCAGAAAAATGCCAGCACTCCTCAAAACTGTTGAGGTCATCAGAAACAGGGCAAGTCCGGGAAATATCACAGCCAAGGGGAGCGTAAGAAGCTGTGATGGCTAAATGTCATGTGGGGTCCTGGGACAAAAAAAAAAAAAAGACATTAGGGAAAAATCGAGGAAATCTGAATACAGTATAAATGTTAGTTAATAGTGTGTTGACATTGGTTCGTTAATTATACAAAAAGTACCATGTTAATGTAAGAGGTTAATAGTAGAGAAATTGGGTGGTTTTTTTATAAGGCAGTTCTCTATACTACCCTCACAATTTTTTTTAAATTTAACTATTTTAAACATAAACTTTTTTAAGTTAAAAAAAAAAACCCTGTTGAATGAATAGAATCTTGGCTCTGTGATCTCCCAGGTGTGTGGCCCTAGACAAATTGTTCCGTGACTCAGTTTCCTCATCTGTAAAACGGGAGCGAGAGGGCTCTGGCCGGGTGCTCAGTTGGCGAGAGCGTCCTCTGGACACACCCAAGTCGCAGGCTCCATCCCTGATCAGGACGCACACGAGAGTCAACCAGTGGTGTGCCAGTGAGTGGAAAAACAAATCTCCCTCTCTCCTCCCTCTCTCTAGCTCTCTAAAATCAAATTTTAAAACATTTGAAAAATGGGAACGATAGGGGTTGTGCTACACGGAGAATCCCTGAGGATGCTGGGACCGCATGACCTGGCGTAAATGGAGCCGTTATCTTCACCTTCAGAGATGGGTGGGAGCTGTGCTGGAATTTGGGTGAGCAGCAACATGGGGTGGGCTTCAATGCCCTCCCCTCCAGGGGAGGGGTGGGGCTCCACCTCGGGGCTTGAAGCGCACACCTTCCCTGAGAGCTCTGGGCAAATTGCCCAGCACCAGTGTGTGAACAAGTAGAACTTTCCCCCTTCCTGCTCCATGTTTCCATCCCATCTTGGACAGGACATCTGAGAAGGGACAGCAGGGGATACACAGGACACCCCTAAGAAATCACAGGTTTTCACAATTTCATTGCTTTAATGTTCAACCTGCAAAGGGCCCTGCAGGTGAGGGAATAAATACAGTAAGTTTTAAGATGCAGCGCGCCCGGCCCCCAGCCTGGGAAGGAGGGGGATGCCTGTGGGCCTCAGTTTCCCTCACCTGCAATCCTGAACAGGATGAAGAAACTCTTAGAAAGTACACCTCCGTTTGGGAGGTGTCTGAGGTACCGAGGCTTCAGGCTGAGAGATACCGTCTCCTGTCCGCTAGGGGGCGCCAGAGTCCGGCTCCTGGCCTGAAGGACCCCGGCCCCATCCCTGGGGATGTGCATCACCTCTGGGGGATTCCAAACTCCTGCCCAGGAGGGGACACACCCAGAGATGGGGATCCTAAGAGAGCCCACCCACCCAAGTCCTCCATCCCCTGCTCTCTTCACCTTTTCTTCCATCCTGGCATCCCAAATGGCCATTGTGCTTTTTTTCTGAGGAGGTAAGCTGAGTCTAGAGGGGAGCCCAGAGGCTGTCCTGGAGAAGGGCAGAGGAGAGGCAGCAACTAGCTTTCTGTCCCCAACACATCCGTGGCCCTCCCACCACCTGGGCCAGGAGCGACAAGTGGGGTGTCTCGGCTTTCTGTGCTCTGGCCCCGCCCGCATGTCCTGCCTGCCACACTTTCATCCGACCAGGGAGGCGGGGCCAAGGTCACAGCAGGTTGATCTCATCGAGGTAGCGGGCCAGGACCGAGTCCCGCACGTCCTTGAAGACTTTGCGGATGTTCTGGGTGTCAGTGGCGCATGTGTAGTGGCTGAAGAGGCGTCGGGAACGCGGGCCCTTCCTGACTCCATCAGCGCCGTTCACACAGCTGGTGTACATGCGGGTGTACATGTCCAGGATGAACCTCTTGGCTGCCTCTGCGTCCTGCTTGGGGCCTAGGGGGCAGGAGTGAGGGCAGTCAGGGCACAAGGCTTTTGAGGCAGGTGGGGACCCTCTTCCCGATATGGGCAACTTAGGGTGACAGAGACCCCAGCGACCACTCATCCACTACAGTCCCAGCAGGAGGACGCCATCTAGCGGGACATGTGACTCCAGCTTAGCCAGTAGGGGCAATGGGCTGGGTGGGTCACATGACGTGGGAAGTACCAATGAGCCTCAGCTCTGGGACTCTGGTCGGGGTTTGTGTTGAAGAGAGACCCTCTCTGCTGAGTTTGGAGCTGCAGAGACAGATGCGGCACAGACAGGAAACCCAGTCCAAGAGAAGGGGAGGGATGGCAGCACTGGCATCACACGGGCTGCTGTGGTAAAAGCACAATGTGAGTTAAGGGCCCAACGCCTGGCTCTGCTACGTACTAGTTTGGTGATGTGTTAACCCATAAAACCTCTGTAAGCCTGTCTCCTCGTGTGCAAAATCAGGACCAGAATAGTCCCAGGTCTCCCAGAGTTGTGAGGACTCAAAGCTGTCATTTCCAGGGCTCCGTGCTCAGTGATCGGAAGGCTTCGTGAGTGTGTGCTATCGTCACTCTTTCAGAAAGGCAGCTTAGCATAGCACTGCCCTCTCTGAATCCGGAGGGCATGGGTTGGAATCCTGCCTTTGTCACTGGCTGTATGATTTCTGGCAAGTGAGAGTACCCTCCATGCCTCAGTTTCCCAATCTCTAGAGTGGTGAGAAGAATGAGTTTTACTTCACAGGGTTGTTGGGGGTTTTTTTATGAAGATTAAGTCAATATGTAAGGATGCTTCCATCGGTGCTACACATGCTAGTTGTTACTGGTTAGTCACTGTCACCAGTATCATTTAGTACACAGGAGGGAAACGCCAAGAGTAGACTCTGTTTGCCTCCGTCCGAGTTTGGGCCGGCCTGACTGACGTCCCTGACCAACAGAATAAAGCAGAAGTAACCATCTGGGACTTCCGAGGCAAGGTCAGGAGCAGAGGCTTCCACCTGGGCCGAAGTCTGACCGTCCTGAGACAGCCGTGCCGTGAACTAACCCTGGATGAGCAGACACCAGATGGAGGGGGAGAGAGGGAAAGAACAAGAAAGATGGAGAGAGAAGGACGGGCAGTAAAAGGAGGAGGGGGAGGAAGGCGGAGGGGGAGGAACACAGAGTCTCCGAAGTGCATTTCCAGTCCCAGCCACCCTAACTGATGCCACGTGAACTTCCCAGCCTCCAATCCCCCCAAATTCCTGACCTCCCACAATCGTAAGCAAAGTGAAATGGCTGGTTTAAGCCCCTAAGTTTGGGAGGTGTTTGTGACTCGGCTGGGACACGTCTAGCAGCTGCCTTCACCTTCACAGTGGCACTCCGGGGAAAGTGCAGCTGGCGCGTCCTGGCCTGGACTCGCCGAAGCCCAGGTCTCCTCTGGAAGATACACCACGTGGTGCCCAGTACTCGCTGTGCTCCGCTCCAGCTAGCCTGGGCCCTGCAGCTTTGCACCTTGGGGTGCACCAAAGGTTTGTTCCCAAACCTGCTGTATTCTTCCTGATTAATGCACACTTAACGAGACACTGCACAAATGCATTAGCTACAAGCATAGCATGAAAGGGGGTTGCTGCACCACTGAAAACTGGGCCGTGTGCTTTGGAAAGACTTGTTCAGAGGTCAGCCACAGATATAAAAATAAAATTGCACCCTGGCTGGTGTGGCTCAGTGGACTGAACCCTGGCATGTGAACCAAAGGGTCTCCAGTTCAATTCACAGTCGGGGTACATGCCTGGGTTGCAGGCCAGGTTCCCAGGTGGGGGCATGCGAGAGGCAACCACACACATCTTTAATTCTCTCCCTCTCTTTCTCCCTCCCTTCCCCTCCCTCTAAAAATAAATAAAATCTTTAAAAATAAAAAAATATATAAAACCACTATACAATTAAGTACAAATGAGCCAACAATGAAAGTCAGAAAAGTGTCAAAAATCTAAGCAGATTCTGGAAATAGTTGCGACGCCTTCTGGGTAAGCTTTATGACAATGAACTCTGTCCGGCAGACCGGCCTGCACAAGATCTGTAATATGCGTCTTTCGAGAACCCTCCACTTGAAGCGATCACACCGAGCTTGAAGGTATGTTACGTATCCCCATTCTACAGATGGGGAGACTGACGACAGAGCGGCTGGGCAGTGGAAAGACCTGGGTCTGGAACTCAGGCCCGTCCAGTCGTACTTGAAACTCCCCTGACTCCGGACTGGGGCACGGCCTGGAAGGGCATCACTCCTGGGAGCTGCTTTTGGGAGGCAGGTATTGAAAGTTCTAGAACACTCACCCTGGAAACTGGGGAAGTAGGTAGCCAGGTGCGAGGTGGAGATCTTCTCCTCCAGGATGTCGGTTTTGTTGAGGAAGAGGATGACGGATGTGTTTTTGAACCAGGGTAGCTCCAGGATCGTGCCGAAGAGGGCCAAACTCTCCTTCATTCTGTTCTGAGTTGGGGGACAGAGGCGGCTCATGGCTCGGGCCGGCCAGCGTGGCCAAACAGGAGCCCTCCCCTCAACGTGGAGATGGGTCTGAGGGCGTGCAGCTGGCTGCCTCTATGTGCCCGACATGGTTTTGTGCCTCACCTGGTTTGACTAGTGTCCCCCCGCAAATTCATATCCACCTTGAACTTCAGAACATGACCTTATTTGGAAATAGGGCCTTTGAAGATGTAATTTGTTAAGAAGAGGTCATACTGAAGTTGGGTAGCTGGCCCTGACTCCAGTGAGTGGTGTCCTCATAAAAAGGGGAAACTAGGACACAGATGCACACAGGGAGGAAGCCACGTGACGACGGAGGCAGCGGCAGGGTGGTGTACCCACAAGTCAGGGAACGCCGAGGACCGCCAGAGTCACCCGCCATCGGGAGAGCACAGGATGGACCGCCCCTCAGGGCGCCAGAGGAACCAGCCCTGCTGACGCCTGGGTCTCAGACTTCAGTCTCCAGAACTGGAAGGGAGTTCTTTTCTGTGGTCTCAGCCCCCCTCCCCTGGCCCCGTCGTCTGTGGTCCCTTGTTACAGCCGCCTGAGCGACCTAGGACATCTGTCGCTGGACTCGAGCAACTGCTCTGTCCGGAAGACCTCAGATGCATTCTGTCCGATTCAGTCTGAAAGTCAGAATTGTAACATCTTCCTCTCAAATTCACAAACCGCCCGTGTGCCACTTCAGCCACTAAACGAGCACATGGCAGAGGTGACAGCGTGCCCAACCTCCATGCTGGGAGTGAACTAGAAGACGTCACAAAAATTGATCCTCACAGCGTTTCTGATTCAAGGTGTGACACTGTCCCTTCAGTGTGACAGTATTTCCAGGACAGTTTGCACTGTGCTGGGGGGGAGCTGCCTCAGCACATGACTGTCCCTGTGTGTGGGGGGGGTGCACGCATGCCACATGTGAGTGTTGCTGGCAACACAAATGCTTGTGGATCAGAGTTTTGGGGCTCAAAGATCGATCGTGAAAGAAGGGAACGTGAGGTTCAGAGCCTCACCAGACACCCACAGGCTGCTCAAGAGTGGCACCAAGGCCCCCCACGGGGGGGTCCCTAGGCCCCCAGAGGAGAAGAGCCTCTCAGGGGCCCCTCACCTCTTGGTTGTTCTCCTCCAGGCACTGGTCGTACTCGCTCAGCGAGGCCAGGTAGATGAGGGCAATGACGTTCTCAAAGCAGTGGATCCACTTCTTGCGCTCCGACCTCTGGCCCCCGACATCGACAATCCTGCCGAAGTGCCCCCTTTCAGAGCTCAGGCTTAATTGGAACCCCAGACAGGGCACCCAGACCCCAGTGACGTCTGGGACATGCCAAATCAGCATGACAGTCAGCAAGAGCAACAGGGCCAGCTGCTGGGCCCACAGCGCTTGTGTGTTACTGCATTTCACCCCCCAATGGGATCACTATTGCACCCATTATACAGATCAGGAAACTGAGGTACAGAAAGGAGAGGGGACTTCCCCAAGCTTCTACTGCACTGGGTTGCCTGATTTCTACCCTCACGGTGGAGGACAGATCCAGAATCTGCCCTGGTTCTGGCTGGTTGACCTGGGGGAGACCTCAGACCATCTGCACGACTCAGTTTCTGTATCAGTGAAATGGGGGTGCTGTGTTCTGGCTGGCCAGGAGCCTGTCCAGTGGCAAGCACCATCCCCTCTGTGTGTGGCCCACGGTGAGGGCAGGGCCCCCACCCTCATTCACCACAACAGAAGCCTGAGCCCTCCTGCCTTCCTGTGCCGCCTTCTAAGAAATGTGGGTCGCCGATAACAAGCCCTGCGTCATTTCCCCGGGACGCGACCGGTACTCAGGCAGCCAACAGGAAATGCCAGAAACCTCAGAGCAAGAAGGGACTTGCCCCCGGGTGGGAGGGGACAGAAGCTGGTGTCTGTGGCTCCTGATCCCAGAAACCCACCCCTCTCATGTTTTAGACTCCCTCAAACCCCCATATCCAGAGGAGGATGTGGGTGCCGTGGATGACAGTGGGGCTCTGGAGACTGAGACAGAGGTGGGGTGCACTGTGTGCCAGCCTCCCATCTCAGAGTCTGTTGTCTCTGCACCCTCACTCCACTGAATGATCTCTCTCCTCAGCCTTAGAACATGCTCAAGTCTCCCACCTAAAAATCCCCTCCCCAGTCCAGCCTCCCTTGTGAATGTCCCCAGCCTCTGCCTTCACTCCTGAACCACTACCCATCCATCCACCCACCCATCTATCCATCCTCCACCCACATGCCTGTCCATTCATCGATCTATCCATTTGTCTACCCATCCATCCGCTTACCTGTGCATCCATCCATCCATCCACCCACACGCTCATCCTCCCATCTTTCCGGCCATCCTGCCACATTTGCCAACTTCCACTCTGACCTCGTTCTGATCATCACTATGAAGCAGGAGGCTGAAACTCAGCCCCAAACCCTGTGGGACGCTCCATCTAGTGATGGAGACCCATGGAAAACAGCTAAATTATGAACCTCCCTGGAAAGGGCTATCGCAGAGGCCGGAACAGCGTGTGTGGTTGGGCAGAGGCGGCACAAGGAAGTGAGACACTCAGCATGGGGGGGGCTGATCACCATCTCCGTGCCCAGACATCACCCTGCACTCGCCACAGCTCCCTGCCACCAGCTGGCAGACACGGAGCTTGCTCAGGTCACTGACGACCCTCTAACTGCCAATCCCAGAAGTCTCTTCTCCCGCTGCGGTCTTCCTGACCTCTCCTTGGACTTTGACCCTGGCCAGCACCCTACCTGGACGCCGACGTGCGGCACTGGCCACCACAGCTGTGTCTTCCCGCTCAGGCCTGTGCGTGCCCAGCCGCCTCCCAGGTGCCCCAACCCTGAGACCCGGTCGTCTTGTCTAACACCCCCATGCTGCTGCCGCCAAGGTGGCTGCACCTCCACCCGGTCACCCTCCTGGGAAAGCTGGGAGTCGTTTTCAACTCCCTACGGTCAGCCTCCAGCTTATCTAGTCCTGCCCATTCTACGTCAGAAACATGTCTTGCACCATCCCCTTACCTCCATCCCCAAGGCCACCTCCCTGGCCCTTACCAACCCTTCCTGCCTGGACCGTGCCTCCTGCCTCCTAACTCTCCAGACCCCCAGTCTCACCCCTTATGGACCACTAGAAGGACCACCCTCTGAGCTTCCCTAGCCTCAAATCCATCCCTCTGACCATAGCTCTGATCACACAGTCTCTGTTTCTCCCGCACAACAACCTCCCAAGAGCTGGCACTAGTGAACTCCTACTCATCCTTCAATGCCCTAATACTAATGTTCCCTCCTCCAGGAAGACCTCCCCTCCCACAGCTTTGGTGCCTCACTCTGGGCTCTTCCAGGTTCTAGTCCTGACTATATGGGAGGCTGGAGGTGTCCATGTCCAGCTCTGCCTCCTTTAGGCTAGAAGCCCCTAGAGGGCTGGTCCTAGGAAACTCCTACTCATCCCGAAGGGCCCCAGCTGCTTTGCCCCTCCTCCAGGAAGCGCTCCCCACCGCGCGAGCTGCGCTCACCGCAGGCTGGTTTTCTGCACAGAGAAGCAGTACTCGTTGATGCCGGTGGTGGGCATACGACTGCGAAGCACGTCCTGGGCTGTGGGGATGTAGCCCTCCTCGGCGATGCGCTCCAGGTCCGACAGGTAGCTGGGGAGCAACGAGTCCTGAGCCCAGCCCTGCAGCCTCCCTTGGCTTCTCAGAGCCACCATCCAGGACCCAGTGAGGACCCTGCTGGGGGAGACCCCCCCAGAAATGCCACCCAGGGGCTGTGGAAGCACTGGGAGGAGCAGCTGGGAGCAACGTGACCATAAGACAGTGTGACCTTAAGAACAGCAACACTGCAGAGGGGTGTCACCTTAGAGGGCTGTCACCAAGAGTAGCTCTGCCCCCAGAATAGTGATGGCCTGGGAACAAATCACCCGAGGTGCCCAGCATCATGCCCAGGACAGATCACCACGTGCACCACCCCAGAAACGGTGTCATCTGGGGCAGCCGCACCCCAGGAATAACATCACCCCCAAAACAGGATCACCCCAGGGACAATGTCACCCCAGGGATGATGTTACCCTGGGGCACAACCATCCCACAGCCAGAGCGTGCCCCACAGCAGGCCCCCAGGGTGGGAGCTGGCCCCTGGGCCCCCCTCTGTCCAGGTGCAGTCCTGGGACTGGGTCTCTGCCGGCTGCATCTCGGCCTGTAGCTGTGCCCAGTGACCACCTCACCCAAAGCCCCCGCCCCCTGCACCCCGCACCCACCGCCCTGACCCCAGACTCACTACACTGCCGAGTCAAGCAGGTGAAACTCCCGCCGGCGCTCGTAGCAGGCCCGGACGCCCGTGTCCCTCCACAGCTCCTGCATGGCCACCGCGTAGTGCTTCTCAAAAGTGGTCACTTTGTAGGGGTCCTGGCTCATGACCAGGCTGGCGTGGTGCTGGCGGGACGGACGAGGCAGGTCAGAGCCAGCAAGCCCTCTTCCCCTCCTTTCTCGGCTGCCTCTCCTTCCTAGCCTGGGAACCCCCTGCACATTCTCACCTCCCTGTCTCCTCTGACGCACACCTGCCTCCATTCATGCATTTAACTGCAGAGGGAGCACAGGAGACGGCAGTACCCGGCACCAGGGGCAGCAGAGAAACCCGCTGCAGAGACGAAGGCTGTGGCGTGTGCACTAAGCGTGGAGCGCCCCTCCTGCTCTTTACAAGCACTGGTTCCTGATTCCTAGGGGACAACCCCTACAGGGTCCCCCGTGTTACAGATTAGGCTCCTGAGGCATGAGAGCAACGTGCCCAGGCCCCACACTGCACTAGAGCACGGGGCAGCCCTGGGTGGGGAACGGGTGAGGCCTGGGCATCTGTGAACAATCCCTGTGTAGAATCAGTCAGACTGTTTGCAGCCTGTCACGGCTTGGATTTTGCCCACCACCTCATCCTCGGCAGATTCCCATAGGTAAGTCCCAACCCCGAGGACCTGCGGATGCGACTGTGTTTGGAGGTGGGGTCTTTGCGGAGGTAACTGAGTTAAAAAGAGGTCCAGAGGGTGGGCCCTGATCTCATACACGACTGGTGGCCTCACACAACAGAACAGGGTGGCCACGTGGGGACACAGGGAGAAGACAGCCATCTGCCAGCCGAGGGGAGAAGCCCTGGGAAGCCAGCCCACTGACGCCGTGACCTCGGACTGCGAACAAATGCGTTTCTGCCGTGCAAGCTCCCCAGTCGGTGTCACCGGGTCCCAGCAGCCTGAGCAAAATAATGCACAGCCCGAAAACAGGTGAACTCCAAAGTTTTTAAAAACATAGTGAAAATGAATAATAATTGTAAAAGCAAGCATTAAGAGAATGAGAATAATCCTCATATAAATTATATTCTGTGAAGGTCCCAAACGGAGCTTGATGTGCTTTGAATGAAGTGAACAGGGGCCTTTGCTCTGACGGACAGCAGACGGGAAAGGAGGCAATGGCGTCCGCTCACACCGTTTCCGGTGAACGCTGCACTGTGGGCCCCACCAGGGCAGAGGAACGAAAGGTCGGGTTTAGAAAAGAATAAATCACACTATGGTCATTCACAGATGACATGACTGTATGTAGAAAATCCAAAATAGTCTATAGATAAACTACTAAAATAACCCAGAGAACTTAACAGGGGCCACAAATGCAAGACCAATAAACAAAAGTCAAATGTGTGTCTACATACTATCCACTAACTAGTAGATATTGTTTAAGATTTAAATCCCATTTATAGCAGTATCAAAAGATAGCAAACACCTAGGAATAAATCTAACAACACATGTGAAACAAAGGGCTTATATCTAGAATACACAAAGAATTTGCTACAAATCAGTAAAGAAAACACTGAGGGCCCTGGCCGGGTAGTTGGGTTGGTTGGAGTGTCATCCAGTACACCAAAAAGGTCGCAGGTTTGATTCCTGGTCAGGACACATGCCTAGGCTGTGGGTTCAGTCCCGGGTCAGGGTGTGTATGGGAGGCAGCTGATCAATGTTTCTCTCTCCCCTCCCCCCCTCTCTCTCTAAGATCAATAAACATTTCCTCAGTTGAAGATTTTTTGAAAAAACTGAGAAAGTATAATTTCTTAAGTTAAAAAAAACAAAATTAAAAAATGAGACAAAAAGATTGAACGGTTGCTTCACAAAACAGAATGTCCAAGTGTCCAAGAAAATACACAAAAAGGTACACAAGCTCATTATTAATCAAAGCCATGAAAATCAAGACCACAGTGAAGTGCCACCAAGCACCCACCAGAATGGCTTAAATGAACTGACAGACAGCATCAAGTGTTGACGAGGACAAGGAGCAACCAGAACTCTGCATGCACTGCTGGTGGGAATATGAATTTCTACAATTACTTGAAAAACATTTTGGTGTCTCTTACATGTGCCTTGTAGGTAGATACCCAGTCAAAATAGGCAGATGACCCAAATGCCAACAACATTAGAATGGACAAATAATAAACCATGGCATACAGTTACGGTAAAAATAAACCACAACTATGCCACCAAAAGATGGATGAGTCGCAGAGATACTGCACAGCACCAGAACCCAGACAGGAAAGATCATTCCAGAAAACTTGAGAACTAAAAATATGCATGGTGATGGAAGATGGGATGGTGGCTGTCCTCCCGGGGAGGCTCCGTTTTAGCTATAATGTGGGGTACTGGCGCAGATGGGTCACTGCGAGGATTAAAGAATCATCTAGCCCGGGAACATTCACAGGAGCCAACACGGCAGCCCCGCCCCCTGCTGAGCACTTCCCGCGCTTTCCATTCGCCACACCCTCACACCGCCCCGTGGGGGAGGGGCCGCTGGCCCACCCGGACGCTCTTCCAAAGTCCTTGGACCATCGCAGATTCACAAGTGAGATGCTTTCAGATTTTAGAAAGGCAATGTGACCTCGCACCTCTTAGGGTGACCATTGTCAAACAAACAATAAAAAACCATCAAGTGTTGGTGAGGATGTGGAAAAATTGGAAACTGCACTATTGGCAGGAATGCAAAACGGTGCAGTCACTTTGGAAACCAGTACGAAGATTCCCCCCTAAAATTAAAAATAGAATCACCACATCACCCAGCAATTCGACTTCTGGGTGTTTATCCAAAAACAAAGTGAAATCACATCTTGGAAAGACACGAGCGCTCCTGTGTGCACTGGGACACTGCTCTGCACAGGCAAGGTGCAGAGAAGCCCCGCACCCGCGGACAGCCCACGGATGAAGACCACGGGCCCGTCAACGCAGGGGACAGTATTCAGCCTTTAAAAAGAAGGAAATTCTTGTAAAGTTTATGACTCCCTAACCACTATGCTGTACCCCTAAAACTAATACGAAATAATTGAATGTCAACTGTGATTGAAAAATAAAAATTAAGCCCTGGCCGGATGGCTCCATTGCTTAAGAGCACCGACCCGACACACCAAGGCTGCAGGTTAACCCCCGTCAGGGCACATACACGTATCAACCCATGAATGCGTCACTACGAGAAACAACAAAATTGATGTCTCTCTCTCTCTCAAAATCAGTAAATGGAATTTTTTTAATTAAAAAAATAAAATTAAAAAACAAACTAAAAGGAAGGAACTTCTACAATAGGCGACAATATGGATAAATCTTGAGGACATCATATTAAGTGACATAAACCAGTCACAGAAGGACAAATTCTGCATGACCCCACTTACACGAGGCAACAGGCAGGCTCAAGGGACCAGAGCAGAACGGGCTCGGGGGCGGGGCGGGGGGAGGCATGCGGATGTGCTTTTCAATGGGCAGTTTCGGTGACTTTCGGGGTTGAGCTCTGCTACACAACATCCTTTCTCCATCTGATACTGTACTGTGCACTTAAAATTTGAGAGGGCAGATCTCATGTTGAGTATTCTGATCACAACAAAATAATTTTTTTAAAGATGATGTGATACATGAACTGCATAGCAGCCCCTCCCCACAGTAATGTGTTAATTACTGTGTAACACAGTCCATTGTGTTAATATTGCCACCAGGGAACAGGCGCTAACTCCAGGCTCCCACGCGAATCATGGGGTCCAAGGGTGGAGCGCTGGGGGTGCACAGGGCACAAGGAAGAGAGGGGAAAATGCTGGTGCGGAGCTGCCTAGAACGCACGGCAGGATCCCAAGAAACCCCAGGAAGTGGTGTTCTTAACTAGGACCTGGGGGTCCTAAGCGACCCGCCGCCTAGCGTGGCGCCCGTGTGGCAGCCCCAGGACGCTCACCTGGCTCTCCGGCCTGCTGAAGGGGATCTGTAGCTGGTCCATGGCCTCGATCATGGCCCGCATGGACACGAAGATGTTCTGGTAAACGAGCCGCCGGAAGCCCTTGCGGTCCTCCTCCGAGTAGCCCGCCCCGTGGATGATGCGCATCTGCTTGATGAACGTGCTCTTCCCGCTCTCGCCGGGGCCTGCGGGGGCAGCCAGCGCTCAGCCTCAACCCGGATGTACCAGGTTCAAATCCCCTGGGCCGAGGCCGCGCTCAGAAACCCTGGGGAGCGTCTTCACCACCCTGTGCCTCAGTCTCTTTACCTATAAACCACAGATTCGGATAGGCCCTGCCTGCTCCGTCATTGTGAGGGCGGAATGAGGCCACTGGAGGGGGCTTCTGGGCCGGGTCGGCCAACCCTGGCGCTCCGGCCGAATCCAGCCACAGCCTGTTTTCGTGCAGCCAGGGCGGTTTCACAGTCTGCTCTTTTGCTTCTGATACTTCCCACGGTCCCAGCTTTTACATTTGAAATGGTTGAAAGGACTCAAAAGAAAATTGTGTGGCTGTTTTCTCCCTACAGTGACGGAGCTGGGCAGTCGGACAGACACCCTCTGGTTGCCAAGCCTAAAATGTTTACTCTCTGTTACCGAAAAACTGTGGGCCATGCCTTACAGAATGCTTATATATAGAAGGAGCTACATTAGTGTTCACTATTATTACTAGCATCAGTGTTTATCATAATTATAATTAATATTTTTGTTATAATAATCTCACGTAGAGAAACTTTTATGAAGGAAATAAAATAGGATAAAAAGCGTTAGATGGCCGGAGGGAACGAGAGGGAGGACGTGATGGCAGGAAGGAGACCGGGCAGGTCATGCTGGTCTTTGCGGGAGGACTTGGGCTTTTTCCCCAGGGAGATGGGCATCCTGGAGGGCTCTGATTGGAGGAGGAAGGACCCGGCTGCTCACATGCGCCCTCTGGTGGCTGCTTCAGGGGAGGACAGGCTGTGGGGTACCAGAGCAGAGGCACTGGGCCCTAGAGGTAGGAGATGATGGTGTGGTCCTGGGAACTGGTGAGAAGGGGTCAAACTCGCGAGATATTTAGGAGACAGAATAAACAGGGCTTTCTTGATGAATCAAAGTGGAAAGAGAGGCCCTTGCAGGGCCAACTACAAGGCCAAGTGCAAGATGAAACCACAGGCCCTTCTGACAGAGGGTGCTGGCCCTCTGTGATATCAATTCTGGAATCTTCAAGAGCCCAGGAGCAGAAGCTCAAAGACCAAGTGTCAGCACCCTGCTGTCTGAGCTCCAGAACCCCCTACCTTCCCTCCCTCTCACCGCCTCTGTTTTCTGTCTGTAAAATGGGTGTGACAGCCAGACAGGAGGCGCAAGGCTGGGAGGCTCCTCCAACATCTGATCACCCTGCCTGGTTCTGGGGGACACGAATGCGGGGATTTTCCAGGGGCTGGAGTGGGGCCTGTGCAGAAGGAACTGGAAAAGCAGCAAAAAGGGAAGGGGTGGTCTGGCTGGAACCCAGAAAGAGGAAATGAAAGCAGAGGGAGGTGAGCGGAAAGGAGGGTGGGGAGTGTGGGAGGCAGAGAGAAGGAAGGTGCTACCTTGCATCACCCCCCGGGGCCGTCTTATCCCCGTCTACCCCCAGCACGTCTGAGGGTGAGGAGGGCAGGTCTGAGGTAGCACTGGGTGTTATAAATCCACTAGAATCACGGTCTAAGAAAGAGAGCCACTTTTGCCCTGGCTCAGGTGGCTCGGTGGGTTGGAGCATTGTCCTGTACACCAAAAAGGTCTCCAGTCAGGACACATGCCTAGGTTGCAGGTTTGATCCCTGACTGGGGCACGTACTGGAAACAACCAATCTGTTCTCTCTCACATCTCTCTCTCCCTCTGTCCCTCCTTCTCCGTCCTTTCCTCTCTCTTTAAAAAAAATCATTAATAAAAAATATCCTTGGGCAGAGATTAAAAAATGAGAGAGAGACATGTTTGTGTTGCCGTAAAGGACATTAGTGGGGAGACTGGGGAAGCTAGCTGGTGTGAGTTGGGGCGGGGGTGGGGGGCACGTGGCTGACAGCACCGCACTGGGCTCATGGCCAGTGTCTGTCGTGGTCCTGGGGGGCTCTGCCTTATAGTGGGACTCCAGCCCACTGAAGTATTTAGAGGTAAAAAGACATCAGGTCTGCAAGTTGCAAATGGTTCAGAAAAAATGAAAACATATGTATTAAATATGCACATGTATAGTAAGTAAACTATAGCTATAATTATGCATTAAATAAACTACAAGTCTGTACATATACACTTACACGTAGCACATACATGTGTGTACATATTTGCGGGGAAAAGGATAAAGGAAATGTGGTAAAATGTTAATATTTGCAGAAGAATCCAGGCCCAACTTTTTTATAAGTCTGGATGCATTTCAAAGTAAGTTAAGAGAGAGAGAGAAAAAAAAAACAACTCTAAATGCAACATGAAATGCTGGATTGGGTCCTGGAACAAAAAAAGGGCCTTTGTGGAAAAGGCAGTCAAATGGCCCAATGTGCCATCTGGGGTTCAGTTAACAGCAATGTGACAGCAAGGGTCCCCTGTCGACTCCTCGGCTGTGACGGCAGTGCTGCGGTTCCGTGAGACGTGAGTGGGAGGGGGAGCTGCTCTGGAGGACAGGGTAACTCTGTGTGCTCCCTCTACAACTTTTCCGTGCATCTAACGTAAAAAGTTTCCCTTAAAAAAAAAAAAAAAAAAAAAACGCTGGCGGGTTCCCCAGGTCTGTAATCTCTCCAGTGTGGGGCCACGTGTGTCTCGGATTCTGGAACTTCTTGGATTTTAGTTCATCAAGCTCACTAAATATTCCGGAACTGAAACGCCTGAATATGACGGCCTGGATTCCTAATCAGAAACCCGGGAGACCTCCAGTCTTCAGAAGCCTGGCGATTAGGGGAAGGCAGAAGGGGCGGAGCCACGCGCCGCCAGCAGGGAGCGCCATTGCACCTGGGCCTCACGGCAGGAGGGACGGCTCTTGGCCCCACTTTTCAGGTGGGAAAACCAAGTCCCAAAGCTGTTGAGGGGACTGCCTTGGGTCGCACAGCTGGCGAATGGCCAAGCCGAGACTCAAACTCAGTTCTGCCTGAGTCCAGAGATTGTGGGCTTTTTATTTAAGATTTTATTGACTTATGTCTAGAGAGAGGGGAAGGGAGGGAGGAAGAGAGGGAATAAAGCATCCACGTGCAAGAGAAGCAGAGATCGGTGGCCTCTCACACGTCCCAGCCGGGGGCCTGGCCCACAGCCCAGGCACATCCCTGACAGAAAACAGAACCTATGCAAGCCTCCAGTTGCAGGACGATGCCCAGCCCGCTGAGCCACAACAGTCAGAGCCTCATGGGCCTTTTAATGATCACACAGGAAGGTCCCATGTGCTGCCTATACAATAGCAACATTAATAATAATAACAATTAGCATCACCATCATCACCACAGTGAGCATGATTTAACTCTTGGCATCTGCCAGGACAGGGGCCAAGGCCCTCGGTGCCTGTCCTCGGTCAGTCCTCAATGGATTCCTGCTGTTTTCCCGTTCACGGAGGAGACACGGGCTCAGGAAGGTGCAGTGCCCTTCCCAGGGTCACAGAGCTGGTGGAGAAGCAGGGGACTGGAGTTGAAGCCTTTACGTGTCCTTCACCCCCAGCATGGGACATGGCCAGCTGGGTGAGTCAGGCGTCATCAAAACACCAGTTAACATGACATTTCTACAGACACTCAGAAGCTGGACAGCCCGTCTGGGCGCTGCCCAAGATGGCACCGAGACCGAGGCAGAGGACGTCACCCTTCGACCTCTCGGTGGCCTTCCAGCTCTCGGCCCTCAGGCCTCCTCCAGAAGTGCAGAGAACAAAGGTCTCAGGAAGCAACAGTTAACTAGGTTGTGATGCGCTAATTTTTTTCTCTTCTCTTCTGCTTTATTAAGGAAAAAAAATTCTGGTCTCCACCCACAACGTGGATTTTGTGACTCACAAGTGGACCACAGCATGAATTCTGAAAAATTCCACAGGCGGAAACCCCTGTGTGCAGCCCATCCTGTCCTGAAGCCACTGAGGGACCCGGAACCTCTAAAGCCCCTGGCCCCTGGCCTGCCTCAGGAAACCCCCACGTGGCGCGGGGAGCTGTGGGTGAGGGCAGCTGCATCCACCTGGCGGGGACTTGCAGCCCAAACAGGAAGTGACACTTCCTCCTGGATGGATGGGGAAGTGGAACCCAGCAGACGCCTGGAGGAGCTGGGCCAAGACCCAGGCATCACGAGACAGCATGTGGCTCCCGACAAGGGGATGGCAGCCCCAGGCCCCGCTGACCCTGGGATGTAGGGGCCAGTCTGGGCAGCAGGGGTGGAGAGCAGGCAACTCAGCCTGGCTCTGGCTGGGCTCTGGCGCAGACTGGCTGCTGACTCAGACCAATTCTGCCACCTCCCCGGGCCTCAGTTTCCCCATCTGTCACTGGGGTTCTGTGGCTTTTCTTTCCTGAGGCGTGTTCACAGGGCAGTCAAACACGCAGACTTGGAGCTGGAATTCTAGGTTCCGACACTGGCTGTGTGACCTTGGGCAAGTCGCTTCACCTCCCTGGGCCTTTGTTTCCCCATCTGGGGCTACGGCTTCATTCTGACTCCACCCCTCCCAACACGGTGATCACTTCCTGTCAGGGACAGACAACCCCTCCCCCCACACATATTTGGCCCTCATCCTCAAATGGATTAGCAAACATCTAGAAAAAATTACTTTTGGATTTAATTCCTGTTTTCAAGAAGGGAGGGAGGTGTGGAGGTGGCCCTCAGAGAAAGGATGGAGGTGGTCGAAACCAGTCCACACGGCTGTCCTCGGGTGACCACTGGTGCTCGGACACACAGACAACTTCCTCCCCACCCCCTTCCCCGCACAGTAGAAGGGGCCCCCTGAGTTGGGACTGGCTGGGCAGTGGGCAGGTGTGCAAGGGTCCTTCCCAGCTCCAGGAAGATACGATACGGCTCTGGAGAAAATCTCCCCTGAATCAAGACTGATTCATTCATTCATTTGTTCACTCCTTTATTAAGTGTGCACTGGGCACCTACTATATGTCAGGTTCATTGTCCTGCTGGGCCAGGCACAGGGGGCAGAGGCAGACGGTGAGCAGGCAAACGCCTAAGAGTGTCTGTGAGTGAGAGCTATGAAGGAAAGTCAAGCAGAGGACGGAGAAACGGGCTGTCTGTGCGGCCTGGGGTTCAGGGGAAACGTCTCCGAGGAGGTGGCAGTCCAGCTGAGACCTGCCCTGAGCGACAGTGCCAGCCGTGACCCTGAGAGCTCTTGGCAGTGAGAACAGCAAGTGCAAAGGCCCTGCGGTTTGGATAAATGAACTCGAAATGTGCGGGGAAAGAGCACTCACATTGATAACCCCTCGTCTGAGGGCCGACGGAAAAGGGCTGGAGAGATAATTGAAGAGGGACATCACTACGGACCCTGCACACATGGAAAGGATGATGAGAGGACGTTTGAAAAATGTTATGCCCATAAATTTAATGATTTTGAAGAAATGGACAAATTCTTTGAAAGACACCTATAACCAAAGCTCACTCATGAATAGATAGCTTAGATAACCCCATTTATTAAAAATAATAATATGTTAATATATCAGATATATTATTAATATAATACCCTATCTATTAAAGAAATAAAATATAGACATAGCTAGGAAAGCAATTAAATTCTTAATTAAAAACTTTCCAGGCTCATTCATGATTTTAAGGAATGTTTAAGGAAAACGTAAAATATTCAACGGAGAGCAAAGAAACCGGGCAGCTGCAGCTGAAATGTTACGGCCGGCAGGCGGAGCTGGGGTCCAAGAGGGCCAGACAGGCCAGAGTTTGAATTCCATGCCAGATCTTCTTGGAGAAATAAAGGGGTGGGGGGACTCTTTTCGCTAGTTCAGCAAGAGGGAGCAATGTTAGAAGTTGGAGGGTCCCTCAATTAGGGTGCAATTTCGGGGTCCAGTGCTCCCACCGTCTTTCCACTCCCCGACACTTCCCGCTGAGCAAGGAAAGACAGAGGCGACTATACAGATGACCAGCCTTTCTGACCTGGGCCGGCAGGTGTGACTCCAGGACACCTGAGGCCCGCCCAGCACCCACCCAGAGCTCAGGGGGTCCCGGGAGCCCCTCGACGGCCCGCAGCTCTGGGGCCACGCACGGGCACAGCACTTGGGGGAGTGGACGCTTGTGGGTGACAAGACTTGAAGTTTCAGAGGTCACAGTCTGCCGCCCTTCGAGTCACCCTGACTCCCTCACCTACGTTAAATTTCCTCCTCGATCTTCCAGCTGCCGGAAATTGTTTTAGTTTACTGGCTTAATGTCTGTCTCCCTCACCAGGAGACGGGGTCCCTGGAGGCAGGGACAGCTTCCATTTCTTTTGCCACGGTGTCCCCGGGAGTTGCTCAATACATTTTGAATGTATGAATGAACCAATCAGTCCATCAGAACCAGATGGCAACGCTCTGCCCACGAAACTCACGCTAACAAACCTCCAGAACCCAGGTCAAGCCCCACACCCCCGCCCGGCTAGCTGGTGCGGTGGGGAGAGAGGAACTGGGGGGCCCTGTGGACATAGAGGGACAGGACAGGCCTTACTGGCCTGGGCAGGGACAGGCAGACCTGAGCTCACGGTTACCCTCCCACAACACAGAGCCGGCAGGGTGTGCTGGGCCTGCCAGGCTGGGGCCGCCCCACCGGGCCACCCCACCAGCCCATCTCCATCCCTGCAGATGCTCTGCAGGGTGGCTGGGCCCATGTCTGGATGAGGAACTGGGCCTCTTGGCGCCTCAGTCTTCTCATCCGGCAAGTGGGTTCCCAGGTTCTGTGGCCTCAGTTGGGGTGAGGACCCTTTCCTCCCGCCTTCTTCCTTCTGCCACCCCACCAGGCCCCGGACTCACCCAGAAGCAGCAGCTTCAGCTCGCCTCGGTCACGCCTCTTCTGTTCCAGGAGGATCTTGTTGATCTCCTGATCAATCCGGGCGGCTGTCTTCTCATCCTCCGTCAGGCACCAAGGGCAACAGCGCCAGGTCAGCGACCGGGCCATGACTCGGGGCCTCAGAAGGCGCAAGGCAGCATGGCCCCGGCCCCCTGGGGAGGGCACCCCACCCCGTGGGCTCCAGGGAGGGCTCCCGGCCGTCAAGAGTGAAGGGGCGGCCCTCTTCTTGGGGGTCACCCCCTGGAACCCCCAACTTCCTGGCCTCCGGCACCCAGGCAGCCCAGCTCAGAGAGGCCTGAGTGCCAGGCACTAGGCGTTGGGGGAGAAATAGGAGGAGCAGGAGAAGGGGTGCAGAGGCTCAGGGCTCCCCGCCCATCTCCAGACCTGCCCGGCCCGGCCTAACAGGTTGACTGGGGCAGCAAGGAGAGGTGGGTGCCCCTGGGGAGGGTGGGGCACCTCGAGGAAGGGCCCTGAGCCGACTGGGTCCCGGGAGCGGACTGGGCCCTCCTTCCTCATTCTGAAGAAGGGGTGGACTCCATCCTCCGCGGGCCCCTGACCCCGCCCCTGTCACCGGGCCCACCCCTGAGAGCCTGTTCGGAGCCAATTAGGAGCGATCCTCAGAACACCCACAAGGAAGGCGGGGTGGCACCTACTGTCTGAAGTCGTTGCCTGCGCGGCTCATTTCACGCGCCCACCCCTCAGTTACTGTTATCTGTCTCCTCCCATGTACCGATGAGTAAACTGAGGCACAGACCCTTGCTGCCCCTGGGTCTAGACCCATTATAAACAGGCAGCTTTAGGATGGCTATTCATTCTTCCAGCGAACACTGACTGAGCACCTACTACGTGCCAGGCACCCGAGGCGCTGCAGAAAGACGAAATCCCTGACCCCTCTGCCTAACATTCCAGTCAGGAGAGACAAGTCAGGAAAGGTAGTTTTAAAAAATATTCGAGCCTATTGATGGCCACACATTCTGAGAAAAAGGGGAGTGGAGGAGGGGCTGGGAGGTGTGGGGGAGCTGGGGCTGCGGCTTCATGCAGGGAGTCAAGGAAGGTCACTCTGACCGGATGGCAGTGGCACCAGGAGGAGACAGTGAACTGGCAGCCTGGGCGTGGGGGAACTTGTGAGTTAAACTGGCTGGTCAAGGCCCCCGCCCTGACCCCCCTTAGCCCTCAGGACCCTCAACGTAGGACAAGCACTCAGGGGAGAACATACAGCTGCTTCCTGACTCTCACAGCCACAGGGGGATTGCAAGTTGCTGTTTCTGGGTGCAGAATCCCCTTTGAGAGGTTCTTGAAAGCTCTAGAAAGTTCTGGAACACTACTCTTCCAAAGAGATATACATAATTCAGGGGCCTCTGGAACCCTCACAGATGGTACTATCAAGGCTCAGACGGACCCCACAGATGGGGTCACACAGCAGCAACTGTCACCCCTCCGTGAAGCCCAGCCACCTGGGGAAGGTGGTGTTCTTTGTTGTTGAATCATAATGAATGGCGGATGGGAAGTGTGATAAGCCCCCCCCCCCCAGTCAGGTCACTGGGACAGGCAGGAGCTGCCCTAGCACCCACCCACCCCCAGCCATCCAGGTCCAGAGGAGCTCAGGGTGACTTCCCACTGCCAGGCAGGCGAAAAAAAGCAGAAATCAGTCTGGGCTGTGCAGCGCCAGGAGGACAGCGCAGAACAGAAACAACCAGCTTGGCAAAACCAGGAGGCCAGGCTGAGTCACAGGCCGGAGGGCGGACGGAAGTGCAGAGAGGCCCAGGAACACGGGGGCCACCCTCTCGGGGCATCTCCCTGCTGCCCATTCCAAGGTGCACCCAGGTCCCAGTATGTCGCTGCAGGACCAGGTGTCAGACCCTGGTCTAACGCCTTGTGTGGTTCCCACTTGACCTCCTCAGAGGAAGACCCAGCTCCCTTGACCCCCAACAAGGCTGGGCGTTTGTGAATTTCTCCAGCTTCAAAGCAAATCTCCCTTCCAGTTCCCCCAAAAGGCAGACTGGTTCCTTTCCACATGCCAGACACCTGTGGGGACATTTGTCACGTGCCAGTTCATTGGGGAGCACCAGGTGAGCTTGTGTGCACATACGAAACCCACACAGAGAAAGTGCATAAAACGTGCCTATATAACCTAGCTAGTACTTGGGAACCCAGCAGCCACGGGGGCCCCTAGTCAGGCCAGGACTAAGTCTTCATCAACTCCATGGGGGTCCCCAGACACCTTTCCAACAGGAACCGCCTCCTGCCCCTCCCCCACCCTCCACCCTGCCCCGTGGTCACCACTGCTCTTGACTTCTACAGCATTTTTAGGTCTGGGGGGGGGGGGCAAGATTTTTGACAGCAAGATTTATTTCATTTTTTATTTTTTAGACGTGCATGGTGTAGTCTCTGCTTTCTTTGGCGTTTGGTTCTATGAGTTTTAACACGTGTAGAGCCATGTAGGTTTTCAGTGAGAGTTGATAGAACACAGCGCCCTCCCCCGGAGAAACTCCGTCCTTGGTACTGTCCGACCCTCGCCCAGCCCCAGCCCGGGACCGTCGGTCTGCTCTTTGTCGCCACAATTCCAAAAATCTTTTTGAGCTCTGGCCAGGTGGCTCAGCTGACTGAAGCTTCGTCCCCTACGCCGAAGGGTGGTAGATTCGATCCCTGGCTGGGCGCATGGGGGAGGCAGCTGATGGAGGCACCCGACCGATGTTTCTCTCTCTCTCTCCCTCTCTCTCTCTCGTCGATACACATCTCACTGGGTGAGGATTTCAAAAACCTTTTTGAGAATGTCATATAAATGGGACCATACATGATGTGGCCTTTGAGACTGGCTCCCGTCACTGAGCATTTGGAACTTGTCTCTGCAGTGGGTGTATGGGGACCCGTCCCTTCCGACTGCTCAGTACTTTTCCCGCTCTGTGCATGCGTCACCCACCAAATGACGTTTGGCTGTCTCCCTTTTGGGACCGTAGTGACTACTGTCACTGTGAACACACATGTGCAAGTCTCGTATGAACGAGCAGCATTCGCTCCTCTTGCATAAATTCCTACGAGTGGGACTGTCAGGTCCCAGGATAGCTGTACGTCTAACTTGGCGAAGCTGCTGGACGTTTTCTGAAAGTGGCTGGACCACTTTGCATCCCCACCAGCGATGTCTGAGAATTCCAGTTTCCTGCATCCTCGCCAGCACCTGGTGTTGTTGTTGTTTTAATTTTAGCCAACTGTGAAGTTGATCTGCATCTCCCTGACTGATTGGTGATGTTGAATATCTCTTCACCTGCTCATGCACCACCCACATCTTCTCTGGTGCAGTGTCTACTCAAACTGTACCACTTCTTTTAGTAGGTTGTTTGTCTCTCACTGTTTTTTGAGAATTCTTTATACATTCCAGACACAAGTCCTTCACTGGGTGTGTGGTTTGCAAATATTCTCTCCCACTCTGTGGTGTGGCTTTTCATCCTCTCAACCATGTTCACTGTGGAGCAAAAGTTTTTAATTTTGGTAATGTTCGATTTATCTTTTTTTTCTTTTTGGGTTATACTTTTGGTGCTATCTATAAGAACTCTTTGCCAAACCCAAGGCCACTACGATGTTTTCTTCTAGTATTTTTGTAGTTTTGTATTTTACATTTAGATCTGTGATCCATTTCGAGTTAAATTTTTATATAGTCGAGTTTCTTTCTTTCTTTCTATCTTCCTTCCTTCCTTTTGGCACGTAGATATCCATTGTCCCAGCGCCCTTTATTGAAGAGACTGTCCTTTCTCCATTGCATTTTGCCAAAAATCTGCATTGGTGCATTTGCTGGTTTTGCTTAGATCTTCCATACCCTTGCTAATATTACGTCTGCTCATCCTACTTACTGCGGAGAGGAATGTTGAAAAATAATTACAGATTTGCCTATTTCTCCTTTCAGTTCTATTGTGTTTTGCTTCATGTATTCTGTGTGTACACATTGAGGATCGCTACGTCCTCTTGGTAAGCCGATTCTCTTATATAATGCCTCTTTACTTCCTTGCTCTTTATAAATATACGACCAAATTAACTAGCCCTAAAATTCATATTTAATTCCTGCCACTTTTGAACTTGTAAGTGGCACTGCATGAGATGACTTCTGGCGTGTCTGGTTTCTGTCGATCTCCTGTTCGGGTTGCGCAGTAAATCCCCACAGGTGCACGTGGCTGTAGTTAATTGATTCTCATTACCTTATCAGTGTTTTCTACTTAATTGTTAAGCCCAGGTATAAGTCACATATTCGTCTGTTTTCTTATTCTCATCGGTTTTATTTATTTTTAAAAATCAGATATAATTGACATATACTAGTTTCCGGTGTATAATACAATAATTCGGTATTTATATATACTGTGAAATGAACGCCAGAATAAGTCTAGTTAGCATCCATAGCCACACAGCTACAACTTTTTCTTGTGATGAGAAGTTTTAAGATCTACTCTCTTTGCGACTTTCAAATGTGCGACACAGGGGCCATGCTGGACTAGTCCTCCATTCTGCTGCTGAGGGGAGCTTGGTGAAATGTCACTTTGCGGCTGGAATGAGCGGAGCAGCTGTGAGTGTCTGGTCCATGCCTTTTGGTGACCATATGTGGCTTTCTGTGGGAAAAATGCTCAGCTGTGGAACTGCTGGGTTATAAGGTATTTCCCAGATATTAGCTATTTTTTGCCAAAGTGCACACACTAATTTACACTCCCACTAGCTCTGGGGAGATTTCATAGAGCTAAATTTATTCCAACACAAAGACTCTCCTTTATTCAGAAAAGATGCAGTCCTTGCAGCTTCTCTGTTATTAAAAATGTCCCTTTTGTTTAACGAAGAATAGGGTATTTACAGTTTTTTCAAAGTGTCTCCCACCCCTCAACTGATGGGATTATTTGCCACTGAGGGCCACAGCTGCTTCCCTCCCTGGACCCTGCCCTTGGCCTCACCCAAGGACATGCCCCACCCCCAACTAAGGGTGGCCCAAGGCTGGGGTATGAAAGTCCACCCCCCTCTTTTTATTGACTGATGCGTTGTTTATCTGGATGAGACAAGTCTCCGCCCAGCCCTTCCCCCTCCGGGGTGCATCAGAAAGAAGAAAGATGGGGCCTCGGACAGGCACTGAGACACCCGTGCTCACAGCACCGCGGCCACACAGCCACGGCGTGGGCGCCGAGTGCCCGTCTCTGGCCAGCAGGGCCAGCTTCCTGAAAGCAGGACCCTGGCTCTAAATGCTTTCTGTTTTGAAACGGTCCTGATTCTGTAACGAAGACTATGTGTTTCCTTTTTGCTTTTTCAATGAGGACAGGTCACAGCTGGTGCCGAGACCAGGGAAGCACTGGCCTGTCGTCAGGGCAAGGGACTGACTTCTCCCTGCCTTGGTTTCCCGTGTGGGACCAGGGCGATGACAGGACCTCCTCTGGGTGGATGCTGGGTAGAGCCAGCAGGCAGGTGGAATGGCAAGAGAGCGGCCCCCACTGGACACAGAGGGCATGAAGTCTAGGTGACATCCACATGCACCAGCAGCCTCAATCAGGATCCCTTCCCAAACCGACCTCCTAAGTCCAGCTTATCTCCTGAGGTTTCACTTAGCCCAGCTCCCATCAACTCCCACCTGCAACAGCTCAGTCCCCTCCAACCTGGTCCCAGGCTCCCACCCTTGCCCTCCAGATTCTGTCCTCCCCATGTCAGCCACCAGAGGGCACCCGGCGAGCACCCAAGTCAGGCCTTGCATCTCCCTTCCCCTCTATCCTCCCCACAGCAGGCACCAAAGGGCTAGCTCCTGCGAGGACCCGACTTGGGTCCTGTCCTCCCTCTGCCTACAGCTCTCCAGGGCATCTACCTCACTCAGAATAAAACCCCAAGTCCTGTCTGTGACCCTCAAGGCCCTGCAGGACCTGCCCCTGTCCCCTCCCTGTCCTCACCTCCTGCCTCTTCTCTTCCCCGCCCCCCGGGCCAGCCACCGGGGCACCACCCATGAACACCCGAGTCAGCTCTCTGCTGCTCCTTCAACACGCCAGGCACAGTCCTGCCCTGTGGCTGTTGCACGGGCTGTTTCCTCTGCCTGGAAAGCTCTTCCATCAGGTCACAGCACGGCTCCTTCCCTGCGTGTCTCCCAGGATCCTGTTCATATGCTGCCTTCTAGGAAAGGCCTTTCCTGACAATCTGTCTGAAGTGGCCATTGTTGCTCATCCCACTTCCCTGCTGCTTTTTCTCCATAGATTAAATCATGGTGACAAATGCTGCTCCCCCCAACCCCCGCTGTACTGCAGCACCTAGGACGGTGCCTGGCACACAGGGAGGGAGGCTTCGAGGGTGTGCTGTTGATGGAGGAGGAGGGTGGGGAGAAGTTGGGGTTCTTGCACACAGCTGGTGGGGATGTGAAGCGGGGCAGTTGCCGTGGAAAAAGGACAGTGGCTCCTCCAACTCCCAGTTTCCCTACAACCCAGAAATCCCACTTCTGAGCATTTACTCAGTAGAAGTAAAAGCAGGAACTCAGAGATTTGTACGCCCGTTCACAGCAGCATTATCCATAATGGACAAAAGGGGGACACAACCCAAGTGCCACGGACGGATGAATGGGTGGTGGTCCGTCCAGACAAGGGGACACTGTCCGGCCTTAAAAAGGAAGGACATCCTGTCACCTGCTACGGCATGGATGACCCTGGAGGACAGTGTGCTGAATGAAATGTTAGACCCAGAAGGACAAAGACCATATAATTCCAAGCACATGAGGTCTCTAGAGGAAATTAGATTCATAGACAGAAAGTAGATGGGGGTGCCTGGGGTTAGTGTTTGATGGGGGCAGAGTTCCAGTTTGGGAAGACCAGGAGGTTCTGGAGGACTAGATGGTGGGGATGGCAGCACCACACTGAATCTAATGCCGATGAACTGTGCCCTTCAAAATGGTTGATGGTCAGTTTTATGTTATGTCTATTTATGATCTAAACCTTTGGGGAAAAAAATAACTGAAAAAACACAGCAGATAGCCTGCCATCCATCTTCAGTTTACAGAGAGGTGGGCGGCTTTGTCTTCCCAGTATCTCTGACCGTGAGTGGCATGTTGGTCCCTGCCCCTCACCGAAGGAGGTGCCTCTCTTGCAGGATGCTCCAGCCCTTAAGGCAAGTGAACTTGAAGAGCAAAGAGGACCTCAGAGCAGGGCCCCTGCTACCCCCGTCCCGGCCCAGGGTGGAAGGCCTCCCCGAGGAAGCTGTAGCTATGGCTCCGGTAAGTTCAGACCCCCGCCTGAAGGTGCCAGGATCCAGGTTACCCACAGGGGACCAGGTGACATCTGGGGGGCCTTCAAGGCCCCTCCGCTGCCCCCCATCTATGCCTGTGGCCAGCAACATGAAATAAGCCAGAGGGGCAGCAGCGTTTAGGAACCAGATTTATTCCAATTTAAAACAATTCATTTCAGGAGAAAGATATGAAAAGTCAATTTCCATCAGTTATCTCTGGATTAAGGGGTCAGGGCCCCAACACACTGAGCAGAGCCTGCGGTCCCGCCCGTCTGGACGGGCCAACCTTTGTCTGCCACAGGTTGGCATGGAGCTAACCGTGCCCATCCCCCAGCACGCGCGACAATACATGCATTTCAAATGACAAAAGTTTAAAAACAGCATTTTTATATAATATTCTTTTTTTAAATAGGTTAAGGTTTAAATCGTCTGAAATCAGGACTGTAATATACAAGTATAACCAGACAGTGTTCACCCCACTGGCCGCAAGTTCCCGCACTGCCACTAGGGGGCATTGGCACTAGGACATCTCTCTCAGGGAGTTGGGGTGGGGGCATTAGCTGTACTGTGACCTGACACAGTGGGAGGAGCTGGGAGGTTGGCACGAGAGAGAGCATTAGGAGTTCATCAGGGTAAAAATCAAAGACATCATCCAACCTGGCACGGGACCAGAGAGGGACTGAGCCCTCCTGTCCTGGCTGGCACTGACACTGGCACAGAACTGGTCTTGGATTCCCCTGGGACACAGGGTGGCCCTGCCCTCAGCTCCTGGGATGTGGTCAGGCCCACCGGGTTCCAGAAGACCCAAGCAGGGGTGGTTTGGCGCTCCAGCCAACCTTGGGCTGTAGGAGGCTTGGCACACTACCCCCTCTCTAAGAGGAGTTGATTCTTTGGGTGCTCCCCCACATGCTCACGTCACCCGTCAAGCCCAATCCAGTTCCCCTTTTGTGATCTGGACCCCTGAGAGGCCCACTGCCAACAGCACCACCTGCTTCCCCCTGACCGAGGGTGAGAACGGGGATTATGTTCAACCCCCTCAAATAGATACATGGCACAGAAAGGACCCTTCTTGGAAAACTGGCTGAGAAGCGGGGATGGCAGGGCCATTATGCCCCCAGAAGGGGCCCATCACCAGGAATGTAGCTGCCCCCACTGCTGCCTGCCTTCCACTACCCACTGCCCCCAGGCCCTCCTGGCTTTGTCCTGCTGGTGGGACTGGGAGAGAGAGAGCAACTGGCTGTCTAGGAGGGCTGCATTTTTGCATTGTTTCTTTTGTATTTGTTAACAGTGCCAAATGGCGAGGCCACGCAGACTGCTACTGTCCGGTGCAGAAGCACTAGGCAGGGCCCACGCAGCTGGCGGTCCATTCCCCTCCCATGTGTGCAAAAAGCAAACACTGTAGTGTTCAGTCTACATCGTGTGAAATGCCACCTCCACCCCACAAAAGTCCAGCCCTCTGCTCATGCTCTCCCTCCAAGCTCCTCTGGGAGGGGCCACCAGGCCAGGCAGCTCGTGGCTCTGGCTCAGTGAGTGGCCACGGCCTGGAGGCTGCCCAGGGGCCACTGTGCCAGCTGCTGGCTCCTACACAACCCTTGACAGCTCTGGGCAAAGTGCCCCTGCTGCCTACTTGATTCCCAGTGGCTCAGGGTGTGGAGGTCAGCAAGTGCGTGTGACGGGGGCCACCATGCCTGGGAACCTCCGCAGGACTCTCCCTCAACTTCTCTCTGCCTTGTGGGGACAGACCTGAGAATATTCTGAAAAAGTCCCCAGCCCGCTGTCATCACTGTTTCCAAACTGATGACAACATGGAATGAGAGCGAGAGTGGGGCCCATCAGAGTGGCCCTCTCCCGGCCCGGGCCCTGCGGACTCCCAAGGGCACTCCCCAGCCTGGGTGGTGAGCACGTGGCCCTCGGGTGCACGGGGACCAGGCCAGGGGGAGCTCCAAGCAGACCAGATGGCCCCAGAGACACCGCCCAGCACATCCCAAGCCCCAGGGCTCTCAGAGGGCAGTGGGGACCAGGCAACCGCCTGAGGCTGAGACGGGGTCAGCAGACGTCTCCTTCAGGCAGAGAAGCCCACACATTTTTTGTTTTCCCTTAAAAAAATGGTTAGGCACTTCCTAGGGTGGGCAACAGGGGTGCCACCCACCCCCACTTCTTGGAGTCCAGTGAGCAAGAACACAGCGAAGTTGTGAGGATGGCAATAACTTAAAAAAAGGAAGAAAGAACAGTCAGTCACAGTCTCCACATCTCCACGCCAAGGGACCAGGGCCACAGGCGGCTCTGTCCCACGGTGGCCCAAAGGTGCAGCCCTGGTTGGGGTGGGGGAAACTGAGGGAGGCCTGGAGGCAGGGCGCTCATGTGTCTCATCTCTGCTTGTCTCATTTTTTTTTTCTTTTTTCCACTTTTTTTCTAGAAAAAAGGTGAGCCACAGTCAAGGCCAGAAAAAGGCAGCCTGTGCTGCTGACAGGGTGAGGAGGTGCACAGAGTGTACAGAAAGAAAGAGGTGCATCCCCTGATAACTGTGAAATAAAAACCATTTGTTAAAAATATGAAAAAAAAAAAAAAAACCAGCTCCTCCGTGCGCAGAGCCGCGGTCACGCCGTCACACGGGAGGGCCTGTCCCGTGGGCCCCCAGGGTCACACCAGGTTGTACTCCTTCAGGTTGAGCTGCAGGATGGTGTCCTTGACGGCCGCAAAGACAAAGCGGATGTTCTCCGTGTCGGTGGCACAAGTGAAGTGCGAGTAGATGATCTTGTCGCTGTCGGGGTTCAGGTCCACGAACATCTTCAGGATGAACTCCCGGGCGGCCTGCGCATCCCGCTGCGGCCCTGAGGGAGGTGAGGCGGGTGAGTCAGGCCTGCCGTGCAGGGGGCGGGCACTGGTGTGCCAGCCACACGGGGCAGCGTATGCCGTGGGCTCCTGGGCCAAGATGCAGATTCAAGGAGGCAGCTCTGTGTGCAGAGGCGTGCATGCGGGTCTGCACAGGCCCTAGGCCCCCGAGCCAGTCCCACCGCTGCTGTGCACAACGGACACTCCCCTCACCTCCAAACTGGGGCCAGACTTCCTTCCCAGCCTCACTTCACTCCATCCCATTCACACCGCACCACACCCCCCGCACATCCAAACGTGGACATGTGTCCACACACGTGCACACATGCCCAGACCTATATGCACGTACACACACCCATGTGCACACACAAACGGCTGCCACCCCAGCCACTACCCCTCATGGCCGTGCTGGCTGTCCCCCAGATGTCCACACCCTTGCCCAGAGGCCCCGGCCCGTGATGTCCCTCCTGCCCAGTCCACAGTCTGCACTCACCCTGAAATGCTGGTCCCATGATCCTCACTGTTCCCTCCCAGCAAACCTCCTGCTCGCCCCCAACTAGAGGGACTCTCTGTCTGTGCTGCCCCACCCGAGGGGCCCAGAGGGCTGAGCTCAGAGCCCAGCACCCTAACCACTGCCAGGCCTCACTCAGGTCTACAGGGCAGGAGCCAGTGGCCCAGGTTACGAGGCTCCCAGCACGGCAGCACCACCTGCCCTGGGAGGAGGGAGTGGCTGAGCATGCTCGGGCGCGAACAGACACAGCTCATGCATGACCAAGCACAGTGCCGAAAGGCAGGTGGGATGGTCCACATGAGCTGTCTGCCCTCTACTAGCTCAGCTGATCCAGGGGGTGTTGGGACGGTGGTCCTGGGTCACTCTTCATTCCCAGCACCGTGAGTCTTCCCATGGCCAGGCCACTGAGCCCACAAGAATAACTCACTCAGCATGGGCAACCAGGGCCAGGCCCCTGGATGGGGGACTGGGAACTGTGCACCCCAGCACATCCCTCCTATTGCTACACCCTGACTGCGGGGTGCCTCTCCCGCAGTCAATGCTCCACGGGGACACAAGGCCTTTCTGCCCATCAAGTGTTGGGAGATCCCTGGACGACACAGTGAGAACACAAGGCTGGGCCCGGGAAGTCCTGGCCGGCCCTAACCACGCACCGACCCAAGGGAACCACCCTCCTGGCTGTCAGATGAGGATACCAAGTCCTGAAAGGGGAAAGGGGGTGCTCTGCAGGCACCCAGATTGCCTGCCCAATAGACCCGGTGAGGCTTGGGGTCTCAGAATGTGTCCCGTTCTGCGGGGGACACACAGGAAGCCCCAGGCCCAGAGTGGTGAGGACAGCCGGGCACTCACCGTCAAACTCGGGGAAGTAGTCCACCAGGTGGGAGTACAGGATCTTGTCCTCCAGCAGGTCCTTCTTGTTGAGGAAGAGGATGACTGACGAGTTCTGGAACCAGGGGTAGGTGATGATGGTCCGGAACAGGGCTTTGCTCTCCTCCATACGGTTCTGCAGAGGGAAGGCTCCAGGACTGACGAGGCCCCGGGGGGCCGGTGCGGGCGAGCCCTCCCCTCTGCCCAGGCCGCCCTCCCCCCTCAGGCCGAGCACTGGGAGGAGTGCCTCACCTCATTGTCCGACTCCACCAGGACTTGGTCGTATTCACTGAGGGCCACGAGGAACATGATGGACGTCACATTCTCAAAGCAGTGGATCCACTTTCTCCGCTCGGACCTCTGTCCCCCCACATCCACCATCCTGTAGGAGACGGGAGTGCCGCAGGGACTCAGTGCTGGGCTCCACAGACAGAGCTATTGCCACTTCTGCCAGCAAGCCCCTGTCGCCAGCACAGCCGTGTCTGCCAGAGCCTTGAGGGCCCCCAACACCTGCCAGAGCCACAGGGGCTCCCCAATACCCATTAGAGCCCTGAGGGTCTTCCAATACATATCAGAGCCTCAAGGGCCCCTCAATACCTGTCTGATCCCCAACAGCCCCATAATACCTGGTAGAGCTCAGAGCATCCCCAATACATGTGAGAGCCATGAGGACCCCTGTTAACTGTGGGAGCCAGCAGAGGCACCCGTATCTGTGGGAATGAGGAGAAAACAGCACAGGCCTGACGTCTGGCTCCAAGAGTCATGGATTCCTGTCCTGAAGGGAGCCCTTGGTCTAAAGCTCGAGTACAGGCACGCGTGCTGGGTATGAGGCGTGGAGCCAGTGGGACCTGAGATGCGCCCACCCTCCAACCCCACATCCCACCCTCATGAGGAAACCCCTCCCCTCCTTGGCCACCACGCAGCATCCTCTGTAAAACACTAGCCCCAGTCTCGACCTCCACAACAGGGCACCCAGATAGACCAAGGGACATTCAGCTGATGGACACGAGTCAGTCAGTGCAAGGAAATGAACAGACGGCTGTGCAGAGCAGGCTGCACAGAGTGAAGCTGGGTGTCTGGTCACTGGGTGAACAGAGCAGGTTGTGGAGTTCCCTATCCAACGTGAGAAGCAGGCAAGAAACAATAGGTCAAGAAACAAAAGGGCAGGTTGGGGGAGGAACTGGGGATGGCATCTGAGATTCAGTGTGTTGTAGGGGCTTTCTCCTTCCTGCTGGTAAGTTCCCTGGGTTTCCAATAACGAGCAAAGAGACTGTTCTTAAAAAGGAAGACAAAGGCTGTAAGGAGAACAGCCCTCAAGCCCCCCAACCTGAGATGGAGAAGGTGGAGATCCCCACAACTGTCCTCCCCCCACCCCAAGTGGAAGGCAGGGCTGAGGCGTAGGCAAACCGCCAAGGCTGACAGAGGCGAGTCCACCTGGCAGGGATTTCTGAGAGGAGGCTCCAGCAAGCACAGGTGGAGGGCAGATGTGCCAGGGTGACTATGAAAGGACAGAGAGTGGTGACAGACCAAGAGCCCTGTGCTTGGATGCCGGGCACACGCTGGCAGCTGCAGCCAGTCTGGGAATGCCATCGGGGACAATGGTGTTAGGGCCATAGCCTCTCTGGCGCATGAGCCTCCCCTGTAGAGCTGGGCTAAAACCCGGGCCCCCAGGGGCCAGGTCCATATGAGGCAGCCCCCTTGGAACCAGGCTCCTCTCGCACACTGGAGCAAGCAGGCCATCCTTCGAGGACATCAGAGCGCCGACTGGGGCCGGGCCACGAGCTCAGCCCCAGGGTCCTGGCCTGCCTTCCGTGATCATACAACCAGACCAGTACACAGCTGGACGGGGCACAGCTGGACAAGGGGCCTTCAGGACCCCTCAACTCCCCACAGCACGCCTGTGCTGGTAGAACTCCAGACCACTTCCCGCTCCTGCAGCACTGCTCAGCACCCTCCCTCACGCACAGCCCGTCCTGAAGACCCCACCAGAAGGCTATCTCCTGCAGGCCACCTCTGGTCAGCCCCCAACAGTCACTGGGGCCTGGCTCACTCTGGTGCCTGGGGACAGTTACTTATTTATAAATCTCATCTCCCATCCTGGATCAGAAGCTCTCTGAGGGTGAGGACCAGATCCAATGCATCTTTTGCTGCCCCACCACAGGGCTGGGATTCTGGGAACGAAGGGCCCTCAGGGCAGCCCCAGGGCTCCCCAGAACGCCACGGCCCTCAGGAAGCCAGGACACAGGCACCTGAAGATGATGTTCTCCAAGTCGAAAGGGTATTCGATGATGCCAGTGGTGGGCACACGGACCCGAAGCACATCCTGCTGGGTGGGCAGGTAGCCTGAGGTGGCGATGCGGTCCACGTCGGTCAGGTAGCTGCAGGGGAGCAGGGACAGGGCTGCTCAGGCCAGGCTGAGAGGAGAGGACATCGCGGCCACCACCGGCCCTCGAAGCAGCTGGGAGGGGCCTGCCAGGGTCTCTCCAGCAGCCTGGAATATTCAGGACAAGGCCTCCCCATCCCTGATCCGGACAGTAAGGAGGAGGTCACTGGCTGGGTCTCATGGGACAGAAATGATGCCCACCAGGGAAAGACTCGGGAGGCCCTCTCTAACTACGGCTGCCTCAGGACAGCTGCTCTGGGAGAAGAGGGGCCAGAGCCAGGATTTCCAAGAGAGGCTACTGTGCTAGAGGGGCGACTTTTCAGAAATGAACTTACTATTTTAGGGTTGTCTTAGATCCACAAAAAGTTGTAGAGACTCAACAGAAACACCCAGCACACACCCAGTCTCCCCACCACGAACGTCTTCTGTTAGTCTAGCCCGCCCGTCACAGCTAACTCGTCAGCATTCACAGGTCATTAACTGTGTCCACCTTTCTTCTAGGTTGCCGCAGTTTCCCCACAGTCCTTTCTCTTTCCAGGCCCCCGACCAGGACCCACGTGACCTTCAGCCCACTCTCCGGCAGGGCGGGCAGGCAGCGCCCCACTCACTACTTGGCGGAGTCGGAGAGCTGGTACTCCCGCCGCCGGTCGTAGCACTCCTGGATGCCGGGGTCATTCCACAGGGTCTTGATGGCGTTGACGTACCGGTGCTCAAAGGTCGTCACCTTTTCCACGTCCACTTCCCGGATCAGGAGCGCATTGGCCTGTGAGGGCAGGAGGGAGAAAGGCCGTGGGCTCTCCACGGGCCTGGACACACAGGAGCACCCCTGGTTCCAGGACATGGCTGGACACTCAGCACCCAGCTGACCAGAGCTGGAGCCACCGACTGCAGTTTTTCGTGAACACGAGAGAGAAAGAGACAAGAATGATGGCCACAGCTGTCCTTCGGGGCTAGGTCCTGAAGCAAACCCGAGATTGAGGCTGAGGCATCTCGGAACAGGGCCTGCCCAGCCCCCACGTCCCCGAGTTTTGGAGGGGGCTTTTGCAGGTGAGGGAGGCGTGTGCCAGTAAAGCTGTATTTACAGAAACAGGCCACAGTTTGCCCCAATCTGTCCTAGATGCTGATGGTCATCTGTGGTCCAAATGAGAACTAACTCTGATGAGCCTCAGTTGGAAGAGATCAGGCAAACCGAGACCCAGCGGGCCACAGGCTCAAAGTGGCTCCACACACGTGATCTCACAGCCAGGGCGGCAGGACTGGCAGGGGTCCCTGAAAACCTGTGACTGGGGTAAAGGCAGGAACACACTCATCAGAGACACACCAGAAACCTGACTGACCTTCTCAGACCTAAAAGCGAATGGACTGACTTAAGCCCCCTTTGGACAGATATGGACTCCGGGCCATGATTCACCCAGGGAAAACTGCTGGGTGTGTGAGAAGCCCCCAAAACAGATCTATAAAAGCAAAGCTGAGGGAGGTCACCAGTGAGAGCCATGACGAGTGCCAGCTGCTGGAACAGCCCCTGGGGAGAGCAAACTGTCACTGGGTACACGCCTAGGACAAATGAGGAAAGGTGTGAAAAGAAAAACTTGTTCACGACTGTGGCTGGTGTGGCTCATCTGGTTAGAGCGTCACTCTCTAACCCGAAAGGTCGTGTGATCGTTTCCAGCTCAGGGCGCATGCCTGGGTTGCAGGTGCAGTACCTGGCTGGGGCATGTACAAGAGGCAACTAACCAATGTTTCTTCCTCACATCAATGTTTCTCTCCCCTCTCTCCCTCCCTTCTCCCTCTCTAAAATTAATGGACATGTTCTCTAGTGAGGATAAACAACAACCTATTCACAAATGTCACAGCACCAAAATTCACAAAGGCCAAAAACTGGGGACAACCAAATGGCTACTGATGGGCGAATGTGGTCCATCCACACACTGGAACATCACTCAGTCCTGAAAAGGAGCGAAGCTCTGACCCTCATCACAATGTGGGTGGACCTCGGACACATGATGCTTGTAAGAGGGGCCAGGCACAAAAGGCCACACGGTGTGATTCAAATTCCATGAAATGGCCAGAACGGGCACATCCACCGAGATGGGAAGTGGGGTCATGGTGGCTAGGGGCTGCAGGGGAAGACGGGAAGTGACTGCTGATGAGAACAGGGCATCTTTTGGGGAGATGGAAATGTTCTGGAATTGAACAAAGGCGATGGTGCATGACTCCCTGTGGCTGCTAAAAACAAGTTGTGCACTTTAAGAGGTAACTTGTATGACATGTGAATTCCACCTCAACAGAGCTGCTACTTAAAAAACAAAAGGGAAAACAAAAGCTCCTGCTGGTGTGGCTCAGTGGATTGAGCGTAGGCCTGCGAGCCAAAGGCTCACCAATTCGATTCCCAGTCAGGGCACATGTCTGGGTTGCAGGCCAGATCCCCTGCAGGGGGCACATGAGAGGCAACCACACATTGATGTTTCTCTCCCCCTTTTAGCCCCTCCCTTCCTCTCTCTCTCTAAAAATAAATTTTAAAAATCTTTAAGACCAAAAAAAAGAGGGAAGTGCCACCTCCATGGGGTCACCAGGAGGATCAGATACGGTGTGTAAAGCATCTGGTAGGACAGGGATCCTCTTAGGGGCCAGGAATCAGGAGTTCCCACAGCCCACCCCAAGGCAACTAACCCACTGAATGGCTTCCAGCCCACAGAACGGGGGTGCTACTACCTGCTAGGGAAGCCCAGGGTTCCACCAGGAAGTGCAGGCCCAGCACTCCCCCACTGCTTCCTGCGGCCTGCGCACCGCCCAGGCGGCGCCACCCAGCAGCCCAGAGCCTCACCTTGTTCTGCTCGTACTTGTACAGGATCTTCAGAGTCTCCATGGCCCGGATCATGGCCTGCATGGCAGTGAAGATGTTCTGGTAGACCAGCTTGGTGAAGCCCCGCTTGTCCTCCTCCGAGTAGCCCGCCCCGTGGATGATGCGCATCTGCTTGATGAACGTGCTCTTCCCGCTCTCACCCGTGCCTGCGGGGGCAGCACGGCCCGTGAGACAGCGCAGTGGCCAACACGCTGACAGCTCGCCAGCTCACCGGGTCCCCACCACGCCCCACCCAGCGGGCCAGGAGACGGGCCTCTGGGACACGGGTTCCTGGCCGCAGGTGGCTCGTCGGCCCTCAGATGGGCACAGGACATGCCTGACTGGCAGGCGACCACTCTTCAAGGCACCTCCCTGAGATCCACCTCGGCCGTCCTCCCACCTGCACCATCCTACATGAGAGGATGCTGAGGACCAGAAAAAGGGAGGACAGTCCTGACCGGTGCGGCTCAGTGCACTGGGCATCACCCCACAAAGTGAAAGGTCACCAGTTCAATTCCAAGTCAGGGCACATGCTGGGCTGCAAGCCAGGTCCCCAGCTGGGGGCGTGCGAGAGGCATGCAGCTGACGGCTCTCTCTTGCACACCGCACATCGCTGTTTCTCTCCTTCTCCTCCCCCGCTTCCCCTTTCTCTAAAAGCAAATACCGTATTTTACCGCTTTTAATGTGCACCCACATTTTTGGCCCAAACTTTCGGGAAAAAAGTCTTTCATTTATTTTTAATTCAATTATTTATTTATTTATATTTAAATACTTTTTTGGTATTATAAAGGAATTTTAGCATTTATTCTTGAACATATTAGGACACAAGAAGTTTTATGTAACAAATAATTATAAGACACAAGAACAGACAGAAGGTATTTCAGGTATTCCCCATGTGTAACATGCATTCTTTCCCTCAAAAAATCTGTGCAAAAAAGTGCACATTACACACAGCCAAATGCAACCTTAGGGTAAATAATATCTTTAAAAAGGGAAAGAAAGGATGACATCTGCAGGATGGTTAGCACCTAGGCACACAAAGGCAGATCTGTCCCTGGAAGTGCCCACCGGGCCACAGTGACGGGAGGCCAGCGGCCACCTCACTGAGTCCAGCTCAGTGCAGGTCGGAACTGAACAGGGCTGCAGATGAGGACTCGAAGGCCCCCAGAAGTTACATGTCTCTCCACCAGATGCCGCCACCTCCTTACCTAGTCAGGACAGCCGGCCACCTCTCCCTCGGAGTTCACTCAGCCCTTTCCCAAGCCCACCCTGGATTCTAATCTAATCTGACAATGTCTGTCATCACCCCCGTCGCACCCCCAACTGCAGAACAGTCTCCTTTAGGGTGGGAGTTTGGTATCTGCACCCAAGGCGGCGGCAGTGAGGGCCAAATCAAGTTGCAGGGCACAGGATCCCCGAGGTTCCCAAAAGCTCCTTTCTCATTAGTCCCAAACCTGTAATGCAACCCAGCATGAAGACATCCCAGGGTGCCCCACGGCTCTCTCCAGCACGACCACAGCACTGAGTCCCATGTCCACCCAGAGGGTGTCACCGCTGCCCTCCCACCACATCCGCTCTCTTATCTCTGCTCCACCATGCTGATCGGCGCCTCCCCCGAACCCCTTTGTGTCTCATCTCTTCCTCAAAAAGCACGAGGGGTATGGCCAGCCTACCGAGCTCTTCTAGGGTGAGCGCTCTGCCCGCCCCCCACCTCAGAGAGGGGCATACTGAGGTTCTGCAGCCTCGCTAGACCCAAGTCAGGGAAGCCACCCAAAAAGGGCCCCCGGGCCAGCTGTGTCCCCCCACCCCCCGACCTGGAGAGGAGCCCTGCCCAGTGCAGGCCATTTAGACAGGAGACCTGTGCGCCTCCAAGCCCTCCAGCCCCACTCCAGCACCAGTTCAGCCCGGGGCCCTCTCTGCTTCCGCTTCTCACCTCCCTGGTCACCCCACTTTCGTGCACCCCCGCACCCAGGGACAGCAACTGCAGTGGTTCTAACGTGTCCACAAATCTCCGAGGAGCTGAGGCTTCCCACCAACAGCCATGTGAGGAAGCCATGGTGGAAGGGGCTCCTCCAGGCCCGGGAGCCTTCAGATGCCGCTGCCGCTGCCACAGCCGCAGCCAGCAGCCTGACCGCAGCCTCAGGAGAGACTCCCGGACAGAGCCACGCAGATTCTTGCCCTCAGATTTCAGCTACTAAGTTTTGGGGTGATCTGATTACAGAGCAAGAGAAAACCTCTCAATTCCAAGAATGCCTCAGACCGTACTCAATAACACAACACAGGCCCCTTCCCAAAGGCTGAGCCCCTTACCCCCTTTTGGGGACTCAGAACACCCCAAACTTGCCCAAACCCACCCCGCCAGGCTCATCTTCAGCAGCCTCTGTGAGTCACCCTGTGTCTGCCCACCTCCACGCAGCTGCCAGAGCTGCACCTCTGTCCATGGTGCCATCTGCTCGTGGCCTCTTGGGACCCGGCCTTTGCCCCAGGCAGGCAGCTCCCCGCCCTGGACACTGGGAACCACCACCGCCGCCTGTGTGGGCAGTCTCTCTGCAGGGGTCTGTCACCAACCTCTGAGTAAAAGCTCCTGGAGAAGAGGCCAACCCCATGGAACCCACAGTGACCGCACCGCCCTGCAGCCAGGGCCCCCCGACCAGCGTCTGAGTGACCGACCACAGGTGCCTGAGCTCGCTAGGAGAGACCCGAGTCACAAATGAGACACAGCACAAAGCAAGGACTTTGGCCATAATTGCTTCTTTCTGCTACTTTATCAACTACCTCAGGCCCTTTCTGCAATAAATAAATATGGCTTTGGATCTGTCATCAAGTGGTAATTACCCCCACACCATCCTACCTCAGACAATCTCCTCCACCAAAATGTACGAGACGCCAAACACCCACCTGCTCCAAACCCACCGAGCTCCGGGAGCAGGAGAGGGCAGCGGGTCCGCACACGTGACCCCAGTCTCCCCGGAGGGACTGCGCTGCAGGGAGGGTGGGCGGTGCACTGGCAGTGTCACTTGCTGTGTATTTCCCCCTGACCAGGCCCCCCGCCCCCCGCACTGCTGACAGTCATCCTGGGGGCAGGGGCTCGCCCCTGGCACTGTGGGGTGTTGAGCAGCATCCCTGGCCCTCACCCACTCGATGTCAGGAGCACCCCCGTCATGACCGCCACAGATGCCCCAGATACCACCCAGTGTCCCATAGGGACAGGGTAAGGGTCGGGCTCAGCCCCATGCTGACAAAACGCTATCACACAAAGGTAACCACCCTGCCAGTCTGTCTGGAAGGGTCTCTCACTGGCCACAGTGAACAGGCACAAGAATGAAAGCCACACACCCAGATGAGGCCAGGCCAGTGTGTCGCACCCTCAGTCCCCGAGGCCCCTCGTGTTGCCGCTGCCCCAACTACAGAGAAGGAAAGGCAGCCCCGGCTTTCACGTGAGGGCGCTGGGAGGACAAGTGGCAAGGCTGAACACGCAAACGCTGCCCGAAAGAGGAAGGCATGGGCTCGTGTCAGCGTTCTAAAGTGGGGACAAAAGCGATCACAAGAGCCTCCCACAGAGCTCTCGAGAGGCAGTGCAGACACACTGAGGGGTGTGTGTCACAGGTGTGCACACACATCCACACACATGCACACATGCATGCAGCCCACGTCAACCAGTATGAGACGCTGCCTGGACCCCAGGACAGGGTGGGAAGTGCAGGGGCGTGTCTGTCAAGGGGTCCTGAACACCACCTCATGATTGATGAGAGGCTGCTAGCCCCCGGCAATGTCAGGGGTCAGGAGGCAAGTGGCCAAGGTCACACAGGTCCCTCCAAACCCTCAGCCATCAGTCTGCAAGTCCCCCACGCAGCAACAACAGCAGCCATGACCAGCCTCCAGAGGAGGCAAAGGGCACAAAAAAAGCCCAAGCACATGGGGCGGTGCAGGTGTTCATTCATTTAACTGTGACCGTCGTTTTGGAACACATGCCTGCATCGAATCGTCGTGTGGTGCGCCTTAAACTTACTACACGCCCCACGTCGACGGTGTCTCAGTAAAGCTGAGGCAGTAAAGCTGGGGGGTGAGGGGGCACCCCAGGGATGATGTGGCCTGGGACGTGGAATGGGCAGCCGTCACTTTTTGAGGAAGGTCAGAGGAAGGAGGGTGTGGAGGCGGCAGCCAGAGTGGGGAGGTCTGCTGGAGAGGGCACCACGCGTCATGTGTTGCCGTGTTCTGGGCCAACACAGACAGTGAGGAGACACCAGGGCCAGCTCCCAGTGTGAACCTCCAAGCCAGGAGCAGTAGCATGTGTGGCAGGAGCCAGCAGGGTCCTCCGCCCTGGAACAGGACAGGCCCGACTGGCCAGAGAGGTGCTCAGCCACCACTGTGCCCAGAGGGAAGGGAGGGACAGGCTCTGGGCCACACAATGCTGGCCCAAGTTACCTATTTCAGATGCTCTGGCTTCATTTTGAGCTGGCTGCTCTGTCTCCTGGTCAACTCAGCCACTGTTACATCTTGTCAGCACATGTTACCCATGACAGACTCTCTGGCCCCGAGATCCTCCGTGCACCTGACCCAGAAGTCTCTGGGTGGGAAGCCTGCTTGGACCCCATGGCCACCCACCTAGTCCACTGTAGACTCTCCCGGGCCCTGGTCAGCTAGCTGTGCCCTCCTGCCTCCAACATATTCTGCCCAGCCCTCAGTCCTGCCCCTCCTAGGAGATTTTGTCACACACACCCTTCCACAGCTGCCTCCCCTTTGAGAAAAGGAATCCCCCTCCTCAAGCAAAAATCTGCAAGACGCCCATGATGGGTCTCACTCTGCCCAAGCGTGCTGGTCCACAGCTCCCACTGCACCCCAACCATGCACAGGGCAGCTGTCTGGGCCCATGTGTCGCACTCCAGGCAGCTTTACTTATAGTGGCCAAAAAGTGGCATTGGCCCCATGTCCTTCATCGGGCGGACAGTCACAAACCGTAGCCCACCCACACCATGGACACTACTCAGCGATGACAAGGAAGCCCCGTGGACACACCCAATGGCTGATGTGCCACAGAACTGTGCCGAGCAGGAAACAAAACCCCAGGAGGCTATATGCCTTCCGGTCCTGTTTATAGAGCACTTCTGAGATGAAGAGGCTATAGAGAGGGAGGGTGAGTAGGTGGGTGCTTGGAAGGGGCAGCGGGGTGGGGAGGGGGACATGAGCATCCCTCCTATGCTGGCAATGCTCAGGGCCCTGACAGTGGTTGTGTGTCCAGGTGCCTGCTCAGGCGACGATACTGCGGGGAAGTGACACTCTTACCAGCCCCCCAAAAGGAAGCCAAGCAGCTCCTGGCTACAGTCAGACCTCAAGTTCACATCCATGGGACCCCTAGCCCTGCCTCCCCACGGTTTCCTGGTAACACAATGAGGCTAGCGTTTTGAGAGGATGTCTGTGGGCACCTGAAGCTGGGCGCCAGAGCTCCCACCCCTGTTAAATACAAACCAACCCCATGCGCCCTTCCCCTCCAACCCTACAGAGCTCCTGGCACAGGAACCCCAAATTCATGGTTTCCAAGAAATATCCAGTACCCCGACACCCCAGCCATTCTTTCCAAAGGCCATCCTGGCCATTTACTCTGTATCTGTGAGGTCTGCAGTTCTCATTTTCAGCACACTGGGAGAGAGCTCCCCAAAACCAAGGGTTTGCCTTCGGCCTCCTGCTCAGCCCCTAGCACAGGTCACAGAAGGCCCTGCACAAAGTTTCCCCTGATAAGTCTGACCCAGTCCACAGTGTGGCTTCGTCACACTGCCCCCAGGTCCTCTGAGCTAAGGCAGGCCAAACCTGACCTCTGGTTACTCTGAGAACAGGGGTTGGGGCAGGCCTGGGAGTACAGCTCAGAGGTTGAAGGTCTCCCCTTGCCCAGCTGAGCTCCTGGAAGGTGGCTACAGAGCCTGCTTGCCCATCCTTGGGGCCTAGCGGGTCAAGGGACAGCGTAGGGCTGAGGCCAGCAGGACACCCCCTGTGCACCCAGGCCTGCCGCCATCAGGAGGGCAGTGCAAGTGCTGCCCCCGCTGAGACCGACTGGAGAAGGAGGAGGAAAACAAGCCCCTCTGTTCAGCGAGGGGGCCACCGACCCGCCTTCACTAACTGGCAGAGATCTCGGACTGGAATAAAGGAAGTGAGTCTGAGACCCAAGCCCTGGCAAATGCTCCCAAATGTGGGAGAAAAGGGGGGTTTGGCCCTGTGCCAACTGCAACCTGGAAGACAGGAAGGATGGCGCTTATCTGGTGCCACTGACAGACTCAGGGGCACTGCCCGCACCCCGTGAGTAGCCGGCCTCCGTCTGGCAGTAAATGCTGAATGTCGTTGTCAGAAACTGGGGTTTGGGGAGGTCGCCAGGCTGTCCACCACTCTGGGGTGTGGGTGGATGATGAGGAACCCCCAGGGCCATAGGGAGGCCCAGGCCACAGCACTGCTGGGCACTGGGCTCCTGCAGGCACAGCCGGGGACTGCAGTACGGACCTCGCTGTGTCAACAGATCCGAGACCAGAAAGGGGTGCCGGCCTCATGCAGGGAGAAGCAGAAAATACAGAACCCTCACACCGCTGGGGAGAGCTGCTATGGGCGCCTCTCAGCCCCACTCATCCGTCGCTCCGTCCCTTCGTTTGCTCCGTGGTGCAACTATCGCCCCGCCTCCCGCTGGACAGGCGAGGGAACCGAGGCACAGAGACGTTAAGTGGCTTTGCTGAGGTCACAGAGCCGGAACTAAGGACCTCTAAAGACCAGGTTCTTCTGGCTTCATGACCACAGTGTCTCCCCACACCCCCAGGACTTCCATCTCTCCGGTTCCACAACTGCTGCCACAGGGAAGTGAGAAGACGTAAGCGCCCCGGGGGAAGTGCTCCTCAGCCAGCCACAGGGCCACCAGAGAGCGCACACACCAGCGGCCACCTGCACTGATAAGAGACAGGAAGTAGAACAGAAATTCGAACCTATGGACTCATCACACCTATCTCCGCCCAGGGCAGAGTCGGGGGGTGGGGGGGGCTGACTTCTCCTGCCCAGGGGCCTCTGAGGTGCGACACCCCTCAGTCAGGACGCTCCACCTGCTATAGCTGAGGCCACTGTGCAATAGTCCAAGGGTGGCGCTGGCTCTGCCCACCATTTCAGTGGGTGTCTTCTGAGTCCCCATTTTTATCCCCAAATGTTGCATTTTTTTAAGAAAGACTTTATTTATTTTTAGAGAGAGGGGAAGGGAGAAAGGGGGAGAAACATCGACTGGGCCCTGACTGGGAACAGCAAGAGCCACAAGTCCCACCCACTCCCCACCCGGCTTTTAGTCCAACTGCAGGTGGGTGGGCAGGGCCCAGGGCAGGGAGACAGAGGTGGGGGTGGACCCTGATGCCCAGCCCAGCCTGCTGCCATCACCACTGACTCAGATGAGAGGAATGATGGGGTAGAGACACAGGACCCGCCCCCAGGTCATACACCCCCCAGGTCTCCCAGAGGAGTCTGACCTGTCAACTCCTGTCCCTCCCAGCTCTACGCCCCCCATCAAGGTCCACGAGCAGACAGACATCATGACAGGACAGGTAGCTTCTGCCTGTTTCAGCTGGAGCCGCACCGTGAAAGGCGCTTATTGTGCGCCCACCTCCCACAGCACCACCTAGGCACTGGGGCTCAGGAAAGGTACCAAGGTGGCTGACCCTGCCGGCCAAGCTCTGGGGACCCTGCTGAAAGTCAGGGAAGCCTGCTTCCTGTCTTGGTACTGGCCAAGGGACCGGCTGGCCAGTGTGGACAGCGTGAATAAAAACAACAGTGCTCCCGAGCTTAAAACCCATCACCAGAGCACCTTATCCTCGAAGTAATCCTAAATTGCTGTCAGTTCATAGAAGAGAAAACCGGGACTTGGGAGTCACATGTGGACAGAAACAGCATTCCGGCACGTTCTAGCACTCCCCACCTCAGTCCTGGTATAGACACCCACCTCCCAGGGCTATTCCTGCAGCTTTATTTTTTTTAAGATTTTATTTATTTGTTTATTTGTTTGTTTATTTATTTAGAGAGAAGGGAAGGAAGGGAGAGAGAGAGGAAGAGGAATATCCACATGCGAGAGAAACATCAATCAGGTGCCTCTTGCACGCCCCCAACTGGGAGCCTGGCCGGCAACCCAGGCATGTGCCCTGAATGGAATTGAACTGGCAACCTTTTGGTTTACAGGACAACACCCAACCCATTGAGCCACCACCAGTTCCTGCAGCTTTTTAAAAGGAATTTATGTGCCCTGGCTGGTGTGTCTCAGTGGACTGGGTGCCAGCCTGTGAACAAGGAGTCACCAGTTTGATTCCCAGTCAGGGCACATGCCTGGGTTGCGGGCCAAGTCCCTGGTGAGGGGCTCATGAGAGGCAGCCACGCATTGATTTTCTCTCCCTCCCTTCCCTTCTCTAAAAATAAGTGCATAAAATCTAATAAATAAGTAAGTAAGTAAATAAATAAATAAAAGGAACTTATGCAAAGCTTTCACTGCGTGTCATTTCATACTACCACAGAGGCAGGGGCCATCCCCTTCCAACAGGTGAGGAGCCCAGCCTGGGAAACACAACCGAGTGACCATGGTCTCATCCTGGAGCAAGCACTTCCCCTGCTGCCCACCCTGGCTGGAGTGCGGGAGCAGGTCTCGGGGTGGATGAGCGAGTCCCCTCCAGGGGACCTCAGAGACAGGCAGAGGTGAGCTGTGCCCTGGAACCCCTGTGCACCTACCCGGCAGAGCACAGGACCACAGGCAGGTGGTAATGGAGCTGCCTACGCAGGGAGTCTCATGTGCAGGCAAGCTGGGGCATCGGGGGGTGCTGGGTGACTCCCGTTCCACCCGCCTGGGGGGAATGAATTCAACACAAATCAGTCACTCAGAACACATTTCTGAAGCCTGCAAGGCTCTGTGACACATGGTGGTGGGGTGGTGAGGACCTGGAGGTGGGGCAGGGGTGGGGGTAGTGAATGAGGAGGCATCACCCGGGCAGGGTACATGCCCACAGTCAGCCAGGACCCTAAGGCTGAGAGGCATGGGAGGACCACAGGCCTAGGGGCACAGGGACTATGAACGACTCCGTCCACAAGCCAACCAGCTGAGGTCTGGGGTCCTGGTTCTGTGAGCATCCTGAGTTCCACCAATAAATCCCATCCACCACTCACAAACACCAGGCCACAGGGCTACCTAGGCTAACAGCCCCCACTGAACAGGACACAGCTGCTAGCTAGAAAAGGAACACCCTTTGGGGAACCAGAGATAGGACCGTTGCCCACCCCCACTGCCCAGCTCTGTCCACCCTGCATAGCTCACAGGTCCAGACCAGATGCACCTAGCCTGGGGCCTGCATTGAGAAGAGAGAAATGCACCCCTCTGCCAGGGGTCCTCCTCTAAGCTATGCCTGGTCTCCCTCGAGCCGCTCCGAATGTCTAGGGCCACAGGCAGTGATGACTGCAGTGGTGTGTGGGGCTGCCCCTAGGAGAGCTCCACCATAAGAAGCAGAAAGTGAAACCTTCTGTGGTTAAATGTCTGAGGCTGAGCACTTCCTCCAGTCTCACCGCAGTGACCGGCACAGCTCGGCACACACAGAACCAGGCCCGGAAGCATGGGTGTCTGTGCAGATGAAGTGCAGCGCCAGCCTTGGACCCAGAGCTCGGTGACACACCTGACGAGGCCACGCTCTGAGCGCCTGCAACACTAACTGTCCTTTGTGGGGAGTTGTCCCAGTGGCTTGGCCCTGCAGAGCCCACGGGAAGGGGACAGAGCCTCATCAGGCACTGGGCATCCTCCTGGGCCTCACATGAAAACAGAGAGCTGGGCCCCAGGGCAGTCTGGGCTCCTGAGGCACTTTCAGGGACTGCGCCAGGGAAAGCAGACCCATTCAGCCCCGAATACTTAATTTAATTTAATTTAAAGTACATGAAGACTCTTGGGGTGAGTTGAGGTCCTTTCAGAGCCCCAGGGGAATCAGGGGGCGAACGAGAGGCCACCCAAGGGTGCTCTCTGCTCTGTCTGCAGGGGATGCGGCCAAGCTGCTCTGCCAGAAGCCGGGGGCCACACTCCACTCTGCACCTCAAAGCACTGGGAGGCGCGCCCTTCCCTCCGGAGCCACCACACCCCAGGCCAGATTCCAAGCCTTTTCACCGCCCTGTGGGGCCCAGAGCTGGCTGACAGGAAGCCTGCGGAACTGACCGCCCTGCTTTATTTAGAAATCCCTGGAGCCACTGGGCTCAGCCTGGTCAGGACGCTGGGCCTCTGCACCTCTAGAACGGGCTCCTATGGAAGGCCTTGAGTTTCAAACGGGAAACCTGCCCGGAGGAACAGACAAGGAATCCCCCTTGATGGTTTTCTACCAAATAGCAGAAAACCATGGCAAAGGGCCATGCCAGAAGCAGGGCGCCTCACCTGCCTGGGACCCCCGCCCCAGAGCTCCCAACTGGGCCTGGGGCTCTGGTTCACAGGACAAGAGAGCGATGCACGCTGTGGGGACTGCAGCACAGACATACTGGCCATCCCACTCCCAACCACAGACACAGCGTTAACAAGGACACAGCTGGGAACACCAGAGCTATGACAATGAAGACCTGCATCCATGCATTCACATGTACCCTGTGTGCTGAGTGCACACATACATGCACACACACAACTTTGGACCCAACTAAAATACTTTTCAAGCACTCACAGAACATTTGACAGGTAATATACACTGATGATAAGCTGGTGCTGCAACGCACATTTCACACTGTGTACCACCACCACAGGACAGGGGCTGAGACAGTGGTGGTCCCGCCCCAGGGCACGCCGGGTCACATCTGGGAACATCTGTGGTTGTCAGACTGGGGGTGTTCCTGGCATCAAGTGGGTGGAGCTAGGGACACTGCTCAACTCCCCACAATGCCCTAGGGAGGCTGACCTGGCCCCAAAGTCCCCAGTGCCGAAGGGGAGACCCTGCTGTATGGAAAAGAGATGCCTTTCTGAGGTGATGAACGTCCATCTTAAGAAGGAACCATGGGGGAAGCACTAGAGACAGAGACCGTAAGCTCCCCCGGTCTGCGGGCTAGAGTGTAGCTCCAAGAGCCCCACAAGCTGGTCACTCTTGCCACCGGGATGAGACATTAAAACCCCACCAAGCTGAGAGCCCCATCAGTCACGTGCACACAGGCCCAGGGAGACATCGGACCGACGTGGTGAAGTAGGCGAGGGCTCCTCCAGTGATGATGACTTGCTCCCCCTGGTTTCAAGCCCAGGTGCCTAGACAGACACCACCAGAACCTCACAGAAACAAGTCCCCCTCAGGCCAGACTGCAGCTGGAAAGCTCGGTCCACCCCTCAATTTTCTCCCTGCAAAATGGGGACAGTCCTCGGCCAGTGGCTGGCTTGCTGGAGGGGAGAGATTGGGATGAGTCCCATAAGCAGGTTGGGCACCAGGCAGAGGGTGCTCAGTAAGGATGCCCTCCCTTGCATCCTCACACCCTACCCCATCCTCTGGTCATCAAAGTCTTCCCAGCAAGGAGTCCTCAGTCTGGGAGGACAGGCTGCCTGATATACTCAGGATAGGACACATAAGGGTCCCCAGGGTTCCCAAAGAAGTCCCAGGCCCAAAGCCTGCAGGATCACTGGTAAGGAGCACCTCAGGGTCAGCCCCCATCCCCACATGTCCCATAGACCTCCGCCCGACACTGGCGGCTATCCTCATGTCAGAACCCTTCACCATGGACCTGTGAGCTCACGTCACCCTCCCTGTCTTATCTGCCCCCCATGCCTCGGATGTAACCTCAAGAGTCAGGTGCCCGATCCCCCAATGTGCAGGCAGCAGTGGGCTAGGGGCCCCACTGGAGTTGCACAGGAGAGGAAGAGTGGAAATGCAGGCACAGGTGCCCCTGTAGCTGACTCCCCATGCCCTCAGGCAGGCATTGGTCGCTGCTAGATCAGTTGCCAGGTTCCTGAGGGGCTTCTGGGCCCAGGGAGAATTCGGAGGCACACCAAAGCTACAGAAGCACAGGCTGCTGACTTGTGGCCTTGACCCTCACATCAATCTTGAAGCCTAGACCTGCTACGGAGAGGCTGCAGGGGCGCCTGGAGGCTCACACAGCCCCTGATGCAGGCCAGCTGGTGGTAATTTCCAATGCCCTTCCAAGATAAACTCTACTGCCCACTGCAAAAGCCATCTACCACAAGGTCCTTCTAAGTGCCACTCAAATACCACTGCACGTTTCCTCCAAACTTTAAGATTACTCTCTACCTGTCTCTTCTGTAAAGATGGTCTTTTCCGTAGTCTTTAGGTAAATCAAAATACATATATTTGGAAAACAAAATAGGGAAAGTTTTTCTCCAAAGGGAGGACCCTGCAGGTGGGAGAAGTAATGCATTTCAGCCAAGACCTGCTGCCTCCCAAGGGCCAGCAACGCCACTAGCCACTATCAGGAGCTCCACAGGGCCTCTAAACACTCCCCAACCTCCTGGCCCAGGCCCATCAAAGCTACCTCCCAGCAGCTTGCAAGCATTTCCAACTTTCCCCACAGTCCAGGAATGAAAATGAAACAGGACTCATAAAGGGCAGGGCCCAGGTTTCTGTTTTGTAAATGACCTTCTTGCCTTTGATGGCATAGGTAAGTCCTTCAACAGCCCTTATTTGGGGTGACAACACTTTGCTGACAGCTAGGCCAACTCACTCCCTGCAACAGGTGTGCCCTGAGGGGGTAGGAACTCCAACAGGAATCTTCCCAGGAGGAGGAGGACCCAGGAGAAGCAGCTCCCACAAAGGCAAACAAAAAGACCTGGGGAAGGTTGGTGAGTTGGCCAGTTCGGAAACCTGCAAAGACTTAGGACCCCACCCGCTCCCAGCCTCCAGCTAAAACAGAAATGTCCAGTAAAGAAGAAAGTCTGTCTTTCCCCTAAGGTGTGTTCCCCTTTCAGGAGAGAAAAAGTTCTCTTCCCCGCAGTGAGGAGGGGAGAATCAGGGAGCTACCGCGGGACGAGGAGCTAAGGAGACACAGAAAGAACTTGAGGGAATGGGGGGGGGCGGGGGGGGCGGGGGATAGGCCCTGCCTGAGTGTAGGGAACAGGGCTCCACCTGGTGGGAAGAGCAGAGATGGGATCCTGGGAGGTGAGGGGCGCGTCTGCAGATTACAACCCAAAGGTCTGGGCCTGAACAGATGCTGGAGGAAACGAGGGGGAATATTCAGTTGGGAAGAAACAGTGGGAGGGCCAGTCCTATGCAGGGAGGGGGCTCATCTCGTGAGAAGGGGCAGAGAGCAGACCCTCCAGGTCTCTGGGGGCCCGACATGAACAGAGGTAGGGCTGACCCAGCAAGGATCAGGGATCTCCCATGGACAGCACAGGCTGAATCTGAGAATCCGGGATACGGATGTGAACGGCAGAGGCAGGGGCTTACCCACAGGGTTCCAGAAACTCGACATGGACAATAGTGACAACGGCAGGCTCTGAAGAAACCTGAGACCTCGTGTGCACAGTACGGGCTGGGGCTGGCCCCACAGTGGGCAGTGCAGACCGGGTAGACCCCGCAAACTGGGGTCCCCGCCATACGCAGCACACGCAGGGACTGAACTCAAGGCCCCAGACCCCAGGCGTGGACAGCACCGCCAGGGACGGACCCCCAGGGCCCTGTCTCCGGTGTGGACAGCGCCGGCAGTGCCGGCCCCGCCCGACAGCGCGCGAACCGCCGGCTGCGGACCCCAGCAGGCCCGGGCCGACTCACCGAGCAGCAGCAGCTTGAGCTCTCGACGAGCGTCGCGCTTATCCCGCCTCAGCTGCTTCTCGATCTCGGCGTTGATCCGCTTGGACTCCTTCACCTCATCGCTGAGGCAACACGCCATCATGGACTCCAGAGTCATCGTCCCGGCCCCGGCCGCCCGCCGGCCGCCCCCGCCACTGCCCCCCGGCCCGGCCCTTGCCTGGAGCCGCCCTGTCCACGCCCGCCTGGCCTCGGCGATGGCCCCCGGGCCGGCGGGTCCACTCGGCTGCTTGAGAACGCCGGTCCCGCTCGGCCGCGCACTCCAGCCTAGCCACCCCGCGTCCGCGCCACCGCCGCTACCGCCGCCGCCAACCGCAGCCGCCGCGACCGAGCGACAGCGCCGTACAACCTAACCCTCCAGGGCACAGAGCCGACGAGCGGGTGGCACAGCCAATGGGAGGCGGCGGCGGCCAGCGCGCCCGCCGCGAGGGCGGGACTAGTGGGCGGGGTGGGCGGGGTGGGGCGGGGCCAGGCGGGCGCGCCCGCAGTTCGGTTGCGCCAACCTGGGAAGGGGGACGTTCAGCCCGGAGCCAGTCAGGGCCGCCCGGGATTGTGGGAATGTGGCGGACTCGGCTGGCTGCCTGTGTGGCGCTCGGCTCAACTCGGCCCGGGTCGGCCCCGCTCCGCTGGAGAGCTGGAGGCATGGTCCCCGCCAATGCGGTCACGGGGTTGGGAGACCCCCGCCCCACGCGAGACATTGGGGTTCCAGCCTTCACAGTCTCCTGGGAAGAGCCTTGGTATTATCTAACGGGAAAGAATCTTCCACTCATCCATTCTTAGAACAAGTATTAATGGAACACTTGTATATTGGGCCTGGGGGGCCCCCATTTGCTCAGCGGCTGCTATGTGCCACGTATGCAGCAAGCTTTAAAGGAGTGACTACTGTATAGCACACATGGATCAAGCACTAATACAGCACCTGCTATCTACCAGGCACACACCAGGCATTAATGTAGCACCTGCTATATACCAGGTATGGGCCAGATGTGAGTGCAGCACCTGCTATCTAACTAGGCATGAACAAGTAATGCCTGCTTTATACCAGACAAGGCAAAAGCATTAACGCAATTCCTGCTATATACCAGGGAGAACAAAAACATTATGGAGTGCCTACTGTAAAGTAGGCGTTAACGCAGTTCCTGCTACGTTCCAGGCAGCAAACGCATTAATGAAGTGCCTACGGTATATCAAGCATTGCTTTATGCCCCTTAAACCAACCCTACTACCCTGTTGATATTCTTGGGATGCAACCACATCCCTTCATTTATATATAGAATTCTGGCTGCTTTCACCCTGCTCTAGCAGACTTGAGTTGTGGCAACAGTCCTAAGATATTTACTCTCTGACCTTTGGTAGGAAGAGACCTAGAATGAGGCCCAAACACACAGAAGGTGCTCAATCAATGCGTTCTGAACGATGGAAAAAGAATAAAAGCCCAAAGTGTTCATGCTACTGGGAACCCATTTCACAGACAAGCAGGTTCCTGACTATTTCTCCCAGCCCGAACCTGCCTGGATCCCCCACCTCCTCTCCCTACCTGGCCCTGCCCAGATCCCATCATACAGCTTCCAAGCTGCACCTTGACACTCTGTACTCTCATGTCTTGAGATAAGGGGTGAGAGGAGGGTCAAAGTCTCCATTTATTAGTTGATTGGGAGGGTGGGAAGATTAGCTCTTCGAAACTCTCATCTTGGGGGCTTCCACCTCCACCTCAGCCAGTTGCCTTTCGCAAACAGGCACAAGTTCCACTTGAACAAAGAACGTACAACCAGGGAAACAAGAAAAATGCTGTCCAGGGGAGGAGGTTAGGCAGGGTTCCCTAACACCATCCCCACCCCAGTCACCGCCCTGTGGGATTTGACCACCCAGTCCTTTCGTGGCCCCAAAGAATCCTTTTTATTGATCTCCTTACTCATTTACCCTCCCATCCATAATATAGCATATCTGTGTCTGTCTTGATCACTGTTATATCTAGAACCCAGCTGGGTACACAACAGGTGCTCCATAAATATTGAAGGAAAGAATGGCTGAGTCGCTTACTGTTTGCTAACATGGTCTGCTATCCGTATCCACCACAAGACTGTGAGCTCCAGGTAAGCAGTCACCACGTGGCCCCCATGTCCAGCACAGAGACTCGGGCCTCTCCTTTCCTCCTGCAGTACGCCTGTGTGCTGGGTGCTAGACTGGATATTGATGAGTGAAATCAGTCACCCATGTGTGAGTTCCACGTGTCCAGGGAACTTGGTTCATCTCGTTCTCTGTGGAATTCCCAGGCCCTGAAACACCACCTGGTGTAGAGTAGGTGCTTAATGAAAGTTTGTGACATTGAGGAAGGAACCCAGCTCTCCTGCGTGCTTCTTCTCTTTTCTCTGGAGTAGAATATAATAATAATTGCACTTTCTTCCCTTCTTCCCCTTTCTGCTCTTGCTCTTTGCTGCTGTCAGCCTCTGCCTCCTACAGAACTTACAAAGCTCAAGATTGAATCTTATTTTTGCTGTTTGCTCTGGTGTGGGCTGTAGGCTAGTGACTTAACTTTCCTAGGCTTGTATCCCCATCTGTAAAGCAAGCATAATATTAGTTGTGGTTTTCTCTCTTTCCTTTCCTTTTCTCTTCTTTTCTTTTCTCTTTCTTTTCTTTTATTCTCTTCTCTTCTCTTTCCTTCTTCAGAGAGCTGTTGTAAATAGCCAAGGAGACAATTCTTGTGAAGTGCACAGTAGAAATGTTTGCTTAAATACATGTTTAAATACTAGGGGACAGTGACTGATAACCTCCGGGGGGGGGGCCAGCGAGCCCCACCCCGGCCTGGTGCTCGCAGCCTTGTGCAATCCTCCTGTTCAGGAGGTAGGCTGAATTTACTGTTACACTTCTAACAGATAGGATATGGCAGATGTGACTTTAGAGACTCAATTATGAAATGTTTTTGGTGTACGTCTTGGGCTCCCTCTGGCTTCCTCTTGTACCAGTCTTTACAGAAGACTAGGCCATCCTCCTGCAGAGTCATGCCTGGTAGAATTGAGGCCTCCCACCAACAGCCATGTGAGGGAGCCATTTTGGAAGCGGCTCCTCCAGCCACAGATCGAGCCTTCTGATGAGGCAACTCTGGCCGCACACTAGCCTGCAGTCTCATGAGAAAACCCAATCCAGACCCATCCGGCTGAGTCACAGCCAGATTCCTGACCCTGAGAAACTGTGTAAGATAGTGAAGGTTTTCTCGTTTTAAGGCACCATGTTTAGGGGTGATTTGTCACACAGAAATTGATCTCTAATACAAATGCACCCAGGAGAAATAAAAGCACATGTCCACACAAGACCTGTACTCAAATGTTCACAACAACTTTATAGATAACATCTCCAAACTGGGAACAACCGAAATGAATGCCCACCCACGGGTGAGTGGAATAAACGAGCTGGTCAACCCAGGCTCTGGAATATTATTCAGCCGTGAACAGGAAAAGACCTCCTGCCCTGTGCCATCACGAAGGAATCATAACTGCTTTACACTGAGTGAAAGAAGCCAGTCACCGAGAGGATGTCCTGTCTGATTCCACTCATATATAATTCTGGAAAATGTCAGCCATGGAAGTCCAGCATGACTAAAAGTGGATTGCTGACTGCCTGGGGATGAGGTGGGGGTAGGGGGGGCTAAAGGGAACTTTTGGGGATGATGGAAATGTCAGTTCACCACAGTGATTCTGCCCACGGTTGCACGGGGGGTGGGAGGGCATATGACCAACCTCATCAAGTTGTACGTTTTAAACATGTGCAGTTTGATGTATGTCATTGAAACCTTAATAAAGCTGTAAACAAATAATAAATGTTCCAAGAGGTGGTACTTGTAAAGCACATAGTAGGTGCTTAATAAATACTTAAATGTTGAAAAGGACACCAAACAGGGGCGGGCAGTGTGGGGCCTGCAGTTAAGGGCAGAAAAACAAATCAGATGGGAGAAGAGTCAGTGAGTTCATTTATTCCCCCGAGTATTTGTTCATTAAATGTCATCTGTCACACCCCTCCCAGCAGCAGCTCTGCCCTGGGCATCGAGGGGGGATGTGGGGGGTGTAGCAGGGAGCAGATCACCATGGGGCCTCTTCCATTCTCATCCATCCACTAAGTGCCAGTAATGAGCCAGGAGCTGGGCAGGTGCTGGGAAGGCCCCCAGTGAGTAAGATGGGGAACTGAGGCCCACTGAGAGATGGTGACCTGGCCCCGGGGCCCAGCCAGCACTAAACGCTGACTCTGCCTGCCCCATACCACAGGCCCAGACGACAAAGTCCACCCACCACTGCCACACCTTGATGGCTGGGGGGCCTGCCCTCCTGGCTCACTGGGCCTCCTTGTCTCCTCCCCAAGGACGTTGGACTCCATGCCTTGAGGAGTTTGATTTTATGAGGGGGTCCAGGAGCCAGGGCACAAAGCAGTTTTCCTGGCACAGAGCTGAGAGCAAAGGTGAGTGGGGCCCAGGGCTGGAGGCAGGCAGGGCAGAGGGGCATCTAGGGTCAAAACGCCAACTCTGGAGTCGGGTGGCAGATTCCACAGCACTCAAGTCCTTGCCCTTCTACACCCCTCATGACTGAAAACAGCACTCACTGCCTCCCCCTGTAAAGAATATTGGCGGGAGCTTGTGGACACAGCTTCAGAAGAACTGGAAAGGTGGCTCACACCCAGATCCTGCCTCATGTCCCCACCCAGCACTGTCCCCAGACTGCAAGCAGAGAAGATATTCGTTGTTTCCTTTTATTTTTTTTAAGATTTTATTTATTTTAGAGAGAGGAGAGGGGAGGGAGAAAGAGAGGGAGAGAAACATCAATGTGTGGTTGCCTCTCACGTGCCCCCTACTGGGGACCTGGCCCACAACCCAGGCACGTGCCTTGACTGGGAATCAAACTGGCCACCCTCTGGTTCGCAGGCCGGCAGTCAATCCACTGAGCCACACCAGCTAGGGCTGTTTCCATTGAATTTTAGTTTCTCAAAGATAGTATGAGCCAAGAAGACTTAGGGGGTCTGGGTCATGGTTTTGTTCTTAGCACCCAACTACAGTTGGGTGAGCTACAGTAGGTGCTCATGCATATTTCTGGCACAGCTCCATTAGACTGGCCCTCACTCTTGACCAAAACATGGCGTACAGATGGCCACAAAGCACTTGGGAAAAAGCAATTTAAAAATACAGTAAGTTACGGTTAGACCAGAATGACTAACATAAAATAGTCTGACCTTTCTAAGTGCCGACAAAAATAGGGGCAATTAGCCCTGGCTGGTGTAGCTCAGTGGATTAAGTGCCAGCCTGCAAACCCAAGGGTTGCTGGTTTAATTCTTGGTCAGGGCACACACCTGGGTTGTGAGCCCCAGTAGTGGGCATGTGAGAGGCCACCACACACTGGTGTTTCTCTCCCTCTCTTTCTCCTTCCCTTCTCCTCTCTCTAAAATAAATAAATAAATAAAATCTTTTTTTAAAAAATAGGGGCAACTAGAACCCTTATCCCCAGCTGATGGGAAAGCAAATGGCATGGCAGGTTTTCAAAAGGTTAAGCACATACCTACATTGGATCTAGCCCTGTCATTCCTAGGTATTTCCCCAAGAGAAGTTAAAATATACATCCACACAAAGATTTGCACACAGATGCTCAGGGCAGTCTCATTTGAGCAGCTAGTAGATTGTCTGGGTCTTCTCTTATCCCACACACACTTGCCCCTCCCCCGAGCTGTGTGACTTTCAGGAAACGGCTGTCCCTCTCTGAGCAAGACATCAGTATATCTACAAGAAGAGCAATCCGCGCAGAGGAGACAGCCCATGCAAAGGTCAGGGCCTGGCATGTTGGAGGAACATGTATGACCGGAGCACAGTGACTGGGGGGAGAGAAGGAGGTGAGGGCATGGAGGGAACAGGAAGGGGGTGGGGGAAAGGGGAGGCAGGTGGTGCAGGGCCTTGTTGGGCTTTTACCTTAAGGGAGATGGGAGTTCTGGCGGGAGTGCAGTAGGCAGAGACCTGACTTTGGGGCTCGCATGCGCCCCCTGATGGCTGCTGCTGGGAGGACAGGCTGTGGTAGGGGCGGAGGATTCCAGCTCCAAGACGAGGGCCAAGGGGACCAAATGTGCTGGTCTACACAGTAGACGATGGCGGCTGGACCACAGGGGCACTGTGGGAATGGTGAGAAGTGTGCTGGTCGGTAATAACCCAGACTCTGACCCCACAATTTCTGGGTTCAAGTCCCAACAGCATGACATTGACCTGTGACCTTGAAACAGTGATTCAACCTTCCTCCGTTTCCATTTTTGTAAAACAGATACTGTGCAACAGTTACCTACCTCAGAGGTTTTAATTCATGCCAAATGCTTAAAACAAGGTTTAGTGCACAGTAAACAGTCTATGAGTGTTGTTTTTTTGTTATAGTAATAACAATTATTATTATAGTTTATTTTTCCAGTGAGGCAGCTGTGAACGGTGATTCTCACCTGAAGGTGATTATGCCCTACCAAAAAACAGTGATGTTGGTGACATTTCTGATTGTCATACTTCGGGTGCTCTTGGAATCGAGTGAGTGGGGGTCAGGGATGCTGCTCTACAACCCACAGTACTCAGGATGTGGCCCCACAGAAAGTGACCCCGCCCCAATGTCCAAGTGCGGGAGTGGGTGGGGACCGTAGACTAGGATGTCTGGGGTGCTGTGCACTATCCAGCACAGAGCCTGGCCCACGGTGGGTGCTTCCCAAGGACGTGCAAGCTGAGGGACGCAGTTCCCTTAGCTCAGCTTGTGCCCAAGTCGCAGGATCCTGGGACATGCTGCCCCCGTGTGGACAGTGGTGGAACCGCGCCCGTGGGCCGGGGACCACGCTGCCTGCACCACCTGACCTAGGGGAGGGTCTCCACGCAGCGCTGCACGCCAGCACTTTCTACGAAGACGGCACTATTGTAGCTTGGGGCTGTCAACATGCCAGCCGCTTGTGGTCACAGCCCTTCCGCTGTGTGTGCCAGAACAACCAAAAAAATTTTTTCATTTCAATTAATCTACATTTAAATGCAAATAGCCAGGTGGCCCCTGCATGACCAGGTTGGATAGCTCAGTTTGTAGAGAAAACGGGGTTGGAGCACTGGTGTGTGTGTCTCTGGGTTGGTGGGCATGTTTGTTTTTATGAACATTAAATATATATATATTTTATATATACATTTATATTCACATATATTTATATTTATATTTATATCCAGTGCTTACTAACTTCAGACCCTGTTCTGAGCTCTTTACTCCCATCCGCTCAAGTTTTTGACTCAAGCACCTTACACAAGTAGAAAGCAAATTTATATTCATTTTATTTTTTAAAGATTATATTTATTTTGTTTTTTAGAAAGGGAAGGAGAAAGAGAGGGAGAAAAACACCATTGTGTGGTTTCCTCTCGTACACCCCCTACTGAAGACCTTGCTCGAAACCCAGCCGTGTGCCCCCACTGGGAATCCAACCGGCAACCCCTTGGTTTGCAGGCTGGCACGCAACACACTGAGCCACACCAGCCAGGGCTCTACTTATGTTATAGAAGAAAAACTGAGGTCAGAGACGACAGCTGCCCAAGTTTTCTTACTCCATACTAAACCCCAGCTAAGGGGCACACCCACATGACTTTCCCTGCCCCCTCTCCGTCCCCCATGGGCATGCATCTCCTAAACACAGGGGTCCCCATGAGACTTGCAACCAGGGGAGCAATGGGCAGCGGCAGCTCGTCCAGGGCTAACCCCTCAGCTGTCTCCACAGCCCCTTTTCTCTGACATTCCAGCAGCCCCGCCTGGGCTCTCCTGTTGCTTCTTCTGTCCTAGGCCCTTCCTTGTTTCACTGTCCTCAGCTTTAATAAACATATTCTCAGAATTAAAAAAAAAATCAAAATAAACCCCAGCTAAATGACCATCATACCTGATTTTTTTCCCTACCCTCACAACTTTCTGGAACTGTTAGGACTTCCATTTGCAGATGAGGAAACGGGCTCAAACAGAGGATGCTCCTTGGTCGCTGCCACTCAGTGAGTAGTATGCCAGAGCAAGAATTCGAACCCACATCTCTCCATTAACCGTGAACCCAAACTGCCTCCCTGGAGTGGTTTTCAGGAGTGAGGGACTGGGGAAGATTGGGGAGATACCTGCAGGGCTGGGAACTAGCCAGACTTGAGTTTGAATCTCACGTCTGTCAATTCCTGCCTATGTGATCTTAGGGGAGTGTCTTGCCCTCTCTGGGCCCTTGGGTCTCCTTGGCGATAGCAACTTCCTCCTGGGGCCATTCAGGGGATTAAGTTACATAATTCCTTATTTTAGTCTGCTCAAGCTGCCATAACTAAATGCCATAGACTGGTTGGCTTAAACAACTGAAATTTATTTTCTCACAGTTCTGGGAACTGCAAGTCTAACACCAAGGTGCCCTCAGGGTCAGTGCCCGGTGTGGGCTGTCTTCCTGGCCTGCAGATGGTTGCCTTCTTGTTGTGCCCTCACGTAGTAGAGAGAAAGCTCTGGTCTCTTTCTCTCCTTCCGAGGGCACTAAGCCCACCCAGCAGAGGCCCAGAGACCTACAGACACAAGTGCAGAGCTTCATGGCCCACCAGATACAAAGTTGCTGCAGGCACTTGGCCCTTGGATGTCTCAGGAGAGGCAGCAAGGGCCTCTGGAGGGCAAGCCAGGTGGGCAGCCGCACCTCCCCAACCCCCGAGCACCAAATGTCCCCAGGTGCTCCCAGTGACATGCTTGCTGAAGGTGGCCCCCTAATCACTATGCCTAATTATTGCACAGTGCCAAGGAAATGCTGGGAACACTTCTTAATGGCCTTTAAACACCCCAACAGCAGCTCCTGGCCCTGCCAATGCCAGGTTCCCAAGGGCTCAGCCAGAAGCTCCAGGGAGAAGAAGAAATACGAAAACAAACAATGTTCATTGTCGAGCTTGACCCTGAGTGGAACGGACAAAGACTTGGGTGCCCAGCCCCTTCCGGACTGGGGAGCCCCCAGCCAAGCCACATTCTCTCTGAGCCTCTATTGAGCTTATCTGCAACATGGATTACTAGTAAATGAAATAATACACGAAGAAGAACAGCTCCTAGCACATACTAGGCCCCTGCCATCAGCCTCGTCATTATTGCTGTTTGTTCATTGATTTTTTCCTGGGTTTCACAAGCTGTAGAAAAAACATGCTAGGGCTGTGGGAACAAGGGCGCTGCTCTCTCCCCTGCAGGGCTGGTGGGGGAGACGAGGGAGAAGTTTACCTGGGGTTCCAGGTTTGAGGGGCTAATAACTAGCGCCAGAGAGGATGTGGAGAGAGTGGAACCCACAGGCACCGCTGGTAGGAATGAAAAATGGTGCAGCCGCTGTGGAAAACAGTCTGGAGGTTCCTCAAAAGGTGAAATATTCAGTTTTCATCTGACCTAGCCATTTCACTCCTAGGTGTCCACCCAGGAGAAATGAAAACCTATGTTCAGGGGAAAACTTGTACATAAATATTCACAGCAGCTTCATTCATCATAGGCAAAAGGTGGAAACAATCCAAATATCCATCAGCTTAAGGATAAATAAAATGTGATATGGGTATGGATAAATATCTAAATGGAATATTATGCAGCCAGGAAAAGGAGTGGAGCACTGGCACTCACTGCAACATGAACAAACTTCGGAGGCGTGATGCTCAGTGGCAGAAACCAGATGCAAAAGGCCACACAGTGTGTGATTCCATTTACGTGACACGTCCAGGACAGGCACATCCAGACAGGAAGTGAATTTGTGATTCCCGGGAGCTACGGAGAGAGATGGTGATGGGGCTTCCTCTTTGGAGTGCTGAATGAATGAAATAAGCCGGTCACAGACACTGTGTGATTCCACTCACAGGAGGTCCCTAGAAGAGTTAAATCCAGAGACAGGAAGTAGAGGGTGGGAGCCAGGGGCTGCGGGCGGGCGGGCGGGGGGAGTTAGTGTTCAATGGGAACAGAGTGTCAGTGTGGGGAGGTGAGAAGGTTCTGGAGACGGACGGTGCGGACGGCTGCACAACAGTGTGAGTGTGCTGATTGCCACTGAGCTGTGCACTGAGAATGGTTAAGATGGTAAATCGTGTTTAGCTACCATCCGTCGATGCACACTTGTTTCCACTTTCGGCTGCTGTGAATAACGCCACCACCAATATTGGCATACAAATACGTTTAAGTTCCTGCTTTTAATTCTTTGCGGCATTCACCTCGGAGTGGAATCGCTGGGTTGAATGGTAATTCCACGCTCAGTGTTTCGGAGAGCCGCCATTCCGTCTCCCGCGGCTCGGCCTCGCTCTCCAGTCCCACCAGCCGTGCGTGAGGGCTCCAATTCTCCACGAAAGATGGTGTTTTCCACTTTCTTTTTTTTTAATATTTTATTTATTTATTTATTTATTTTTAGAGAGGGAAGGGAGGGAGAAAGAGAGAGAGACATCAATGTGCGGTTGCTGGGGGCCGTGGCCTGCAACCCAGGCATGTGCCCTGACTGGGAATCGAACCTGCGATGCTTTGGTTCGCAGCCCGTGCTCAATCCACTGAGCTACGCCAGCCAGGGCTCCACTTTCTAATAGTAACCATCCTCACGCATGTGAGGTTGCGTTTCACTGTGGCTTTGATTTGCGCCTCCCTAATAATTAGTGAGGTTGAGCATCTGCTCATGTGCTTCTTGGCCATATGTGTGCCTTTTTGGAAAACTGTCTGTCCAAGTCCTTTGCCCATTCTTGTCTTGGGTGGTTTATTGTTGAGGTGTAGGAGTCTTTTTTTTTTTAATTCATTTTTTAAAGATTTTATTTATTTTTAGACAGAGGGGAAGGGAGGGAGAAAGAGAGAGAGAAACATCAATATGTGGTTGCCTCTCCCACACCTCCAAACAGAGACCAGGCACACACCCAGGCATGTGCCCTGACTGGGAATCGAACCGGCAACCCTTTGGTTTGCAGGCTGGCACTCAATCCACTGAGCCACATCAAGGTGTAGAAGTCTTTATATATTCCAGATAATGTACCCTGCTCAGATACAAGATTTGCAACTATTTGCTCCCATTTGGAGTTGTAGTTTCATTCTCATGATGTCCTTCACTCGTGCTCTTAATTTCTATGAAGTTCAACACATCTCCTTTTCCTCTCCTTGATATTTTTGTGGGCCTTTTACAAGGTTTTCAAACTCAGTTTGTCCAAAATGGAACTAGCAAACCACCCAGAAAGGGTCTCCCTGGCCAGCTCCCTCTCACGATGGCTCGACATGCCGTCCTTGCCACCCCTCCATTTGGCCAGCAGGTCAATGCTAACTGCCACCCTGCTGAATCTGGCTTGTGTCCAGCCCCTTCCCTACCTGCCCGGCCCCTACCCCCGTCGGCCTCCATCCCTTCTCCACCTGCCCCGTTTCCTCTCTGTTCCCTGAGGTTTTTCCCACCAGGCCTCAGGTACCCCCTGGGCACACTGCCCAGGCCCCATTGAGCTTGTAACATGTTTTAATTTCCTTTAAAATCAGGAGAAAACTATGATGATAATAATCACAAGTATATCATCATACATCCACCCTAGATAATACCTATCTGTGTATCTACACTATGGGAAAATATCTTAGTATTTTTTGCAGAGGAAGGGACCTGTGAACATCACAAGGCCACCCTGCCTCTTGCTTTCCTAGAAGCAGCCAGATGGAGGCCTCCTCTGGTACTGACAAACCTTCTGTGGCTCCCCAGCACCCTCTGAATGAATGCAGAGTCCAAGGCCCTGCTGGTCTGCCCCCTCTCGCTCCCCATCTCCTCTCTCCTCTCCCCCTGCCCACTCCCCTCCAGCTTCCCCGTGACCCCCAGTCTCAGTAGCTTGGCCCCTTCCTCTAGGCTGTGGCACGTGCAGGCTCTCCAACCAAGTCAGCTGTCGACTAGGTAACCCCCACATCATTCATTTTAGGGGAACCCTTACAGGACAAACCTCAGGCCTCCAGCAAATGTCGGGTTCATTGTCACAAATTGTCCTGGGAAGGAACTCTTCGCCCTCTTCTTATTTGTCACTTGGCTCTTATTACGGCACCAAGGTCCCTCCCTCTTTGCAGTGGTGGCATCGGGGCCAGGTCACTCCCTGTGGTGGACCATCCTGGGCACTGTGGGGTGTCAAGCAGCATCACTGGCCCCTACCCGCTGGATGTCAGGAGCACTGCCTCAGTGTGACAAGCACAGATGTTCCCAGATATTGTGAAACGTCTCCTGGGGGCAGAACCGCCCCTGGTTGGGAAACCACATTAGAGTGGCAATCAGATAAATGCCTGCCTCCCCTGCTACGCTGGCACCAGGGGGAGTGGAAGCCTGTCCTCCTCATCCCTTCCTGAGGCTCCAAGGCGCACGCGCCAGGCAGAACGGACGGCACCGGTCAGTCCCAGGAACGAGGCTGCGTGAGGCTGGAAGAGCAGATCTCGGTAGAGCTGTGCTAGGGACTGAATTTTGTACCTCCCACCCCCCAATCTCTGTGTTGAAGCCCCAACCCTTCATATGATTGTGTCCAGAGATGGGGTTTTCAGGAAGTAAGGTTAAATGAGGTTGTCAGGATGGGGCCCTGATTGGACAGCACTGGTGTTTCTATAAAAAGAGGAAGAGAGAGATCTCTCCACAGTGCTCACCAAAGAGAGGCCACAGGAGGACAGCAAGAAGGCGCCATCTGCAAGCCAGGAGGAGAGTTCTCACTAGAAAGAGAATCAGCTAGCCCCTTGATCTTGGACTTCCCAGCCTCTAGAACTGTGGGAAATAAATGTTTATTGTTTAGGAGCCACCAGGTCTGTGGTGTTTGGTTACGGCAGCCTAAGCTCACTCAGCTGCACTCTGCTTTGACGGGGCAGCCTAACCCTGACAGAGATAAGTTTCATATCAGCTGAGATTCATTGAGCACCTACTGGGTGGCGAGTGCCGCACAGCAGATGAAAAAGACTAAATCTGAGCCTTGCTGACACTCTAGTGGGGGCAATAAGCATATAAATGGAAATATAAAGGCAGAGCTATCATTATTAAGAAAAATATAGAAGGGCCCTGGCTGGTGAGGCTCAGTGGATTGAGTGCCGGCCTGTGAACCTAAAGGTGGATGGATTGATTGCCAGTCAGGGCACATGCCTGGGTTGCAGGCCAGGCCTCCAGTTGGGGGTATGTGAGAGGCAACTAATGGATGTATCTCTCACATGTCGTATGTTTCTCTCCCTCTCTCTCTCTCTCTCTCTAAAAATAAATAAAATCTTTTTAAAAAATATAGAAGGGCTGTGAGTGGTGTCAGGAAATTCTAGGGAGGTGCACAACGTCCTGTCTGAGGAGTTGATATCTGAGCCGAACCTGGAGGAAGTGAGGTGATATCTAGAGGGGGAGCCTGCAAAGCAAAGAGCACAGCCCATGCAAAGGCCCTGAGGCAGGATATGGCCTGGCGGGTTGGAGGACCAGGGAGGAGGCCTGTGAGGCTGGAGCGGAGCGACAAGGGGGAGAGAGGAAGTGAGGGCAGGGAGGGGGCAGGGTGAGGGTAGGTTGTCCGGGGCCATTTGGGCCAAGGGGAAGACCTGGCCTTTTGCCACAAGGAGAGCAGGAGCCCTGGAGGGTGGTGGGCAGAGGAGGGACGGGATCTGAGTCAAGTTTTGAAAGACTGACAGCTCTGCAAGGGGAGGGATTTTGGTTCACCCTGGTCACTGCTGTCAGCCTCCACTTTGAGTCCTGCTTGACACACAGTAGGTTCGGTAATAGCTCCTTTGGGTGTGGGAGAGACCAAGAGCAGTAAAATTACATGGCCCCAGGTCACCCTGCCAGGTTACGGCAGGCCAAGGCCTGAGCCCGGAGCTGGACAGCTGAGGCCCCAGCTCCGCCAGACCTAGCAGAGGGAGTCCCCATGCCCTAATGGTGGCCACCTGTTTCTTCCCCTGCCTGTGATTAATGGCCACGCAGCCCCATCCATCACTTGCCAGCTAGCGCCTGGCTCTGCCCGGGAGGCCATGGGGCCCAGCACTCATTTGTAAGCAGGCAGCCAGGCTCGTCTCAGATGGCTGGTGACGTGAGACAGATCCCCGCTCCAGTCTGGCCCCAGATGTGGTCCTGAGAACCCCAGGGAGAGAAAAGACCAGGCTGCGGACCCAAGGGGCTGTGGCTGAGTAGGGGCTAAGGGGTGTGGAATGGTAGCTGCCCAGACAGTAGAATCTTCGAAAGCCCCAATTCTCCCCAAATTAATTGCATTATCAAAACTGTCCCCTCTTGGTTGCAGCGTCCCACCCTGCCTTTTCTTCCCCTGCTGTGTGCTGTTCTTTCTACCTCCAAAGAGCTCCAGCCCAGCCTGCCCCTCTCCTGAAGCCCCCGATCTAGTGGCCTCTTAACTTGCCTTCCCCCATTCCCACTACCAGCAAAACCTTCTCCTCAGCACTGGCCGTCTCTCTCTGTTGCTCTAGGCCAGGGCTTCTTAGCTGGGGATGATTTTGCCCCCCACTGCCACCCCCATGGGCAATGTCAACATACCTTTCTGCTCCTGGACAGGGAGGTGCTCCTGGGAGAGTGGTAACACCAGGGATGATTCTCAACACCCACTGTGCCCAGAGAGTCCCCCACAGAGAACAACAGTGAAGACAGAATCCCTGCTCTGAAGCCCCCCACGGCTCTGCAGTGCCCTTCAGGGGTCAAGTCCCATCTCCTCAGTGTGGAAGGCAGGTCTGCACAGCTCTGGTCCCGCCCTCCCCAGCCAGTATCTCGCCATGCCCTGCTTCATGCCCCATCTGGAAGGGCAGTAACCCAGAGTCAAGAGGCTAAGTACTGGGTTCACATCCTGGCTCAGCCACCTCCTGGCTGTGTGATTTGGGCTGTCACTTTAACCTCTCAGTGCCTTCATTTCCCCTCCGTCAAACGTCATAATGGCAGTACCTAGACTTAACATGCTTAAGGCAGCGACTGGTGTGGTAGTAAAAACACGTGCAGGTGGCTTAGTTTATTATTATTCATGGTTTGGGTCACATTGCTGGGTTTTGCTATGTGCCTAAAGACCCCCCTTTTTTTTTTCCTGAAAATCACTTTTTTATAATTACTCTCATTCAAAGGTAAAGCCCCGAGTCCCTTCCTGTGGCCCAGTCCTGACCCCACTGGGCTGGGAGTGCCTGTGACCAGCTCTGGAGCCTGTTAAAATGGGAGTGTCTGGTTGCAGAGTGCCATCATACCGGGAAGGGCCTGCCCAGGTGAGGGTCAGGTGCAGGCGGCCTCCCAGGAGAACGGGCATCTGGTCCCCATAGAGTGTGTGGGAGTGCGCGCTGGGGGCAGGGCCAGCTTCGTGGGCAGGCAGCTCACGCACTCAGACAGGACTGTCCTCTCCAGCAAAGGACCCTGCATCTCCGAACTCCTACTTACTTTGAACAAGGGGCCATATATCTTCATTTTCCCCTGGGCCCCCAAAATTCTGTAGCTTGACCCAGTCAGGGACTCTCATATGATTTGTGGGGTCTGTGTATTCCAGAACCCGAGGGGAACACTGAAGAACTTTCCAAAAGTTTGCTTTAGAGAGAGGGAGGAAAGGAGAGAGAGAAACATCAACTGGCTGGATCCCGTGCATGCCCAGACTGGAAACTGAACCCACAACCTTTCAGTTATAGGAGGACGCTCCAACTAACTGAGCCACAGTGGCCAGGGCTGGATCCTGTGGGGTTTATTAAAAGATTTTATTTATGTATTTATTTTTAGACTGAGGGGAAAGGAGAAAGGGTGAGAAACATCAGTGTGTGGTTGCCTCTTGCACACTCCTTTCTGAGGACCTGGCCTTCGACCCAGGCATATGCCCTGACTGGGAATCGAACCAGCAACCCTTGGGTTCACAGAGCCACACCAGCAAGGGCTGGATCCTGTCTTTGTTAAATAGGTTAATATTTTGCTCATCATGCACTTTTATTTGTTTTTATTACATTTATTGGAGTAACATTGGTTAATGTTATATAAATTTCAGGTTGTACGTTATAATCCAACCTTTGTATATTTCATTGTGTGTGCATCACCTGAAGTCTAGATTCCTTTCATCACTGTAATTTTTTATATCAATTTTTATTTTTAAAAGTATTGCATTCAAGTATTATTTATCTTGAAGGATTTTTTTGGTGGGGGGGGCTTCAAATTTTGCTTATTCATTTCACTCTCATCTTAGGCCCTCATCTGCCCAGGAAAAGTGATGAGGTCCTAACTTTCCATTTTACAGATGAGAAAACCCAAGGATCAAAAAAGTTATTAATTTGTAGAGGGCAAGCTGCATTTTTGAAGACGATATGAGAATTAAAAGACTGCATTTAACACTTGCTAGGGCTGTAACATGCATTATTTCAACCGCTTCTTTGAGGCCCGATTTCCACATGGCAGGGAGAGACATTCTATCAAAACCCAAGTCAGGCCCCACCCCTCATCTGCCCACAGCCTTCTGTGGGTCCCACTCCCCTCAGAGTAAAATCTCAAGTCCTTCCTGTGGCCCACAAGGCCCTGTATCAATAATGTGTCACCAGCTACAGAATTTGCAGGGTCAATGCAAAATGAAACTTCAAAGCTCCTTGTTCAAAATAATTAGGAATTTCCAGACCGGAACAGCAAATCATGAACCCAAGCGCAGGCCATTCTGGGAGAAGGCCCCTTGTTCTGATGCTGGATGCTGCTAGCCCTGCCTTCCTGCTCTCATTTCCTGCCAGGCTCCCCTGCACCAAAAACAGGGCAGTCTTTGGACCTTTGCACTAGCTGTTACTGTCTCCTTGAATAAGCCACCATACCCCATACCCCTATTGGCTGCCTCCATCACCTTCAGATCCTTTTTTTCAGGAAAGAAGGCCATCACTGACTTGCCCGTGTTTCAAACTGCACCTTCTTGGCCCTCACCCCTGGTTTATTTTCTCCATAGCTATTACCACCATCTGACCTGCCAGGGTTTGGGCTCGACTATTTCTCTTGTCTGTCCCAGGATTGGGACTTTACACGCCCCCAACCCCCACCCCCACCCCCACCCCGTCCTGGAGCAGGGCTTGGCACACAGTAGGTGTTCAATACATGTGTGTTGCAGGTATGACTCCTGCCTTTCTACAATAGAGGAAAATGAGGTTTAGAGAGAACGGCCAGGAAGCCAAGGTTACAGAGCATGTCTCTGGCACGCGTCCAGGTCTCCCCGACAGCGCGGGTGGTTTCGATGGGGGCCGCTGGGCCTCTTTTTTGACAGAGAAACCGAGGCCGAGGCGGCTGCCAGGGCCACCTAGCCCGGAGGGGCGACAGCGCAGTGCCGGGGGCTGGGGGCCGAGGCTGAGCCAGGCCCAAGGTCACCGCACTGGCGGCCCGAGAGAGGCGGGCTGGGTGGGGATCCACAGGCCTCCCCGGGCGCGCGCCCCCCCCTCGGCGGCGCGCACGGGGCCCGGGCGGCAGCAGCAGGTGGAGTCGGAGCCTCCGCGCAGCCGAGGCCGCGGCCACTGCCGACGTCGCCGCCATTAGACAATAGGAGCCGCGGCCCGGCGTGCGAGGAGGCGGGCGGCGGGAGGGGCGCCGGGCGCGCAGGAAGCGGGGCCCGGGGCGCGCCGGGGCCGGGCGCACGGGGAGGGGGCGCAGGAAGCGGTCGAGGCCGGGCGCAGGAGGCTGCGGCGGCGGCCCCAGGAGCTACTGATCGGCGCCGGGACAAAGGCGCGGCCGCCCGGCGCCCCGAGGCGCCGGAGCAGGGGCGCACAGCCGGGGCGCAGCCCGCGCCCCCCCGCAGCGACTGACATGATGTTTCCACAAAGCAGGCATTCGGTAAGCGGGGCCCGTGGCCTGGCGCCCTCCCCCCAGATTCGGGCCCTGCGCACCCCCCAGGTCCCGGCGGTCCATCCCCCCTCTCCCCTCTCCCGGCCCTGTGGGCCCCCCAGGTCCTCGCCTGGCACACCCCCTCCAGGTCCCGGCCCTGCGCCCCCCAGTTCCCCGCCGTACCATCCCCCTCTAGATTCGAGCCCTACGCCTTCCCTCCCCCAGTTCCTTGCTCGGCGACTCCCCCCAACTCCATGGCCGGGTCCCCTCTAGGTCCGGGCCCAGCGATACTCTACCCCACCCCCAGCTCCCCAGACTTTCTCCCCCACTGTAGGTCCTTATCCCCCTCCCAGCTTCCCGGCTCGGAGTCCCCCCAGCTCCCAGGCGGGGTCCTCGCCAGCTCTCCTTCCGGACCCCACCCCAGTCCCTAAGCCCTGCGGCCCGCCCCCCGCTGAGCCAAGAAGGGCCTGGGCGGCCTTGGCCTCCGGCGCACCGGTAGCCCCACTAGGCACCTCTAACGCTGGGCCTGCATTCGGGGCCTGGGAGCGGGAGGAGATTCGAGACGCACCCCTCCCGGAAGAGTGCGGCGTGGAGGAAGGGTGCAGGGAATCTGGGGGGGGCAGTTGAATTTCGGGTGCTGAGAGAGGCCCCTCCCCGAATGGGACTTTGCGGGGAGGCCTCGCTCCCTGTCTTGGGGAGGGGGAATTCCCTACGACGCGTTCTCCCCCCTTCCGGAGGCAGTTGGGGCTCTCGGATGTGCACCCCCCTCCCGGCGCTTTGGAGCAGCAGTAGAGGGCGCACCCTGCCCCCCACCAAGGGCGGGCGTTGAAGAGCACCTCCACAGCCTGGGGGTGGCGAGGGACAGAGGCTCCGGGCGCACCCACCCCGTCGGCTGCCCCGGGAGAGGCGGGGGCAGGAAGCGAAGGCGGGGACCGCGCCAGGGGCAGTAAACACTGGCTGGGGAAGTGGGACAGAGCTGGGGGCGGGGGGGGGCGGCGCTGCAGCTGCGCCGGCTGCTGCCTCGGGGCGCCCGGGAGGGAAGTGAGCGGCCGCCCGACCTGCCTGGCCCTGACCCGGGCCGTCCCCCACCCACAGGGCTCGTCGCACCTACCCCAGCAACTCAAATTCACCACCTCTGACTCCTGCGACCGCATCAAAGACGAGTTTCAGCTGCTGCAGGCACAGTACCACAGGTGAGCCGGGGCTCGGGTCCCTGCCCGGGAACAGGTGAAGCCCCCCAACGCAGATGGCAAGAATGAGGCCTGGAGCGGAGGTGGTGGGCCCTGCTGTATACAAATACTTGAAAAAATATAAGTGTAGAGTGTCTTATTGTACGGCAGGCGCTGTCCTGGGCACTTGACCAGTATTAAACTCATTTAGTCTTCAGAACAGCCCATTTCACAGATGAGAAAATGGAGGCACAAAAATTAAATCATTTGCTCGCACTCAGCTGTATGGCTTCAGAGCCCTTCTCCCACCCTGACCCCAATCCCCACTGAACTAAAAACCTCCCAACAACTGGAATTGGTGTGGACTCCCACCTCCCAAAAGAAAGAGTAATGAAAAAATTCCCCAAAAGAAAAAATTCTGCAACCTGTTATCTCTGCCCAGTTTGGGGGAAAGGGTTCCTGGCATCCAAGAGATTTTTATTCTCCTTCCAGAATTTAATCTCTAACATTTGCCATGTGCTAGGATCTAAGGGGAAGGAGCTATTACTGTTTGCACCTTACAGGGAGAGAAACCAAGCACAGGAAGCTTAGGGATTTCTAGGGGAAGCACAGCACGGAAGTGGTAGGACTGACATTTTCACCCAGTTTCTGGTTCGAAGAATGCAAATTCTCCACCTGTGAGTGGCAGAGGAGAGGTTTGTCTAGGAACCAGAAGGGGGTCCCCAGCCACTGATTACAGCAAGGTCTTGGGCCCCCTCTGGACTTCGATTTACCTGCATGAAAGGATCCTGGGTTTTCTCCAAAAAGGAGGGAGAAGTGATTATACACACACACACACTTTTTTTTTAAACATACATCCTCTTGAGGTGCTTCCCATGCTCCCCAAGTGTTAACTACTGAATACACATTCTTTTGTTTAATCTTCCTTGCTGTTCTAGTACTGTGCTGACTTGAAAGATGAGGAAACTGAGGCATCGCTGGTCGAAGGGCACACACCCAGGACTTTGTCTCGGTCCTATGGCACAAAGGTCTCAGAGTCTTTGCCTGGCAGGTCTGGCCTTTCTGAGCCCCTGCAGGGGGTCCTCCTGCCCTCCCTCTGATCCATGCCCACCTCACAGTGAGCACCAGGGCTTCCAGTCTCTGAGACCCAGGGTCCCAGTGCCGCCGCAGTGCCGCATGTCCTTCTGTAAGCCAGACCCCTCCCTGAGCTTTGGGGACACCATTCCCTAGGCCTGAGCTTCACACTATGAGGGGTCCTACCATGTTGGCATGCAGGACCTGCCAGGCCCTCATGAGGGGCCAGAAATCCAGAATTTGGCATGAAATTGTCTGGTTTTTTTTTTCTTAAATGTTGGCAACAAATGACCACTTTTTTTTTTTTTTTTTTTTTTAACCCAGCCATGTGCCCTGACTGGGAATCAAACCTGCGATACTTTGGTTCGCAGCCTGCGCTCAATCCACTGAGCTATGCCAGCCAGGGCTAAATGACCGCTTTTTAAAAATTAGACAAAACAAACTCAAAGGGGCCACAACCAGCCCAGCTGTGGCTGGCCTCTGAACTGGAGTGGGCAGCTGCGGTCAGTCTGGCAGAGTAGCATGCCGGGTCCCTAGGGTGACGGAGATCAACAAGCGTTCAGTGGACGCTTACTTGGTGCTAAGCACTGTTCTAAGAACAGTTCTGGTCGTAATCCCTTTCATCCTCATCACCCAACCTAGGGAGGTTGATACTTCAAGAGATACAGAGACTGAGGCCCAGAGAGGTAGAAGGGTTCACCCAGAGTCACACAGCATCTGAGTTGCAGGACTGAACTTTGAGCTCAGTCTAGCTAGATTAAGTTTTATGTCAATCTCTCTACCTGACGCCCCAGTAGAGGGGCTTTGAGAAATGCCCACAGCTCCTCCTCGCTGGGAAGCCTGAGAGAGGCCAGGGGTGTCACCATCTCTTATTAACCACCAGTAGAACTTTAACCGCTAGTAAAATCGAGGCCCAGAGAGTGGCTGGGCCCTGCTGGAGATTTCTTGATGAGTTCAACCTGGAGCACTACCAGCCAGCCCCGGCCCTCTCCTGGGCTCCTTCACAGTTTCTGTTTGTCCCTCCCCCTTGCTGGAGAGTTTTTCCCAGTGGTTGAGAGTGTGGCTCTGAAGCCACCTTCCTGGCTGTGTGACCTTGAGCCAGTTACTCGATCTCTCTGGGCATCTACTGCATCATCTGTACAGTGAGTGATGTTCATGGTGCTGACCTCATCGGGTCTGGGGACAGGGAAAAGGTGGTTTGACTCTGGCTGACCTAGAGTCAGAGCGTTTGCTCTGACTTGTTATTTTTTATTATTGTCACCGTTTTCTCCACCACTGGATCTGTAAGGCTGATTTCCTAGTCCCCATTTTATAATTAGGGTACTTGAGGCTCCCCCAGCCCCATCCTCACATAGTGTTTGTCCCCTGTCAAAGTTTGGGGCTCAGCCCAGCCCCCACCCCCTCTCCCCATGTTCTTCCTCAGCCTGAAGCTCGAATGTGACAAACTGGCCAGCGAGAAGTCGGAGATGCAGCGTCATTACGTGATGGTGAGCAAGCCGAGGCGAACGGGCGGGAATGTGGGGGCCCCAGACTTTCCTCCCCCACCAGCAGCTCCAGCCCAAACCCTAGCCGCCTCCTCTGGGAAGTGTGGGGATTCAGGGTCCACCTTGCTGGCCTGGCTGCTGGCCCAGGCGGTGGTGGAGGTGCCAAACCACCGGGTTGCAGTCTGGGCCTGCCAGGTCCCCTGGTTGTCCTTGGCAGCCAGCAGAAGAGGCAGTGGCTGTGGAAGCCAGGAACTGACGTGGGGGAGCAGCCGGATCCCCGCCCCCAAGATCCAGGCATCCCAGTGCTTAACCCCTCCTCTCCCAAGCTTTGGGAAGAAGATTCCTAGACTTTCCATACATGTGCACGCGCACACACATACACACCACCTTCCAGGAGGCTGACACCTTTGAGGTTGGTGGGAGGGAGGGGTAACAAGGCATTCTTTGGACTGACATTTGAGACCCTGACCATCCACACTGCCAGAATCACTTGCTGTTTCATACCCACCAGGTGGCAATTTCTGCATCACAAATTCTTGCCTTGGCCCAGTCCCTAGCCCAGCTCTCCCAGGCTGGGGGCGGGGGGCGGGGGGCGGGGGAGGCAGAACCAGACTGAAGCTCCCACTCCCAGAGTGAGGGGGCTGGGCAGAGAAGGACCCAGGAGGGACTGGGGGGTTCCAAAGGGAAGCCTGAGGAAGGCTGCTCCGAGAATTGGGCATTGCCCCTGGGGTCTTGAAGAATGAATAGGAGCGTGATGGGGGTATGGAGGTGGGGAGAGAAAATAACCAAGCAAAGGCGTAGGGGCGACTTGGCTGTCCAGGGGTGGCCAGTAATGGGAAGCCATGAGAAGGTTTAGAACGGGAGGGGGGCAGGGTTAGATCTGGGCCATGGGGAGGGGGGCTGCTGGCTCCAGAGCCAAACCCAGCAGGCTTTGTTTATCTTCCATTATTTATACCCAGGAAGGCAAACTTCCCTGCAGTCTGGGGCCACCCGCAGACAAGACACATAAAGATAAAAGATTAGGAGCCCTGGAATGTGTGTGTTGGGGGGAGGTGGGGCTGGATACTTACCCAGAAACCTGGGAGCCCAGCTGGGGCCGAGGCCCTGGAGCTCCCCCAGCTCTGTAAGCAGCCCCACCAGGCACCTGGGCTGTTCCTGGTGTGGGTGTCTTCCCCCTCCTGTCTCCTGCTCGCCTCTCCTTCACTTCCTGCTCCATGTCTCTGTCTTACTTTTTCCTCTCCTCTGCCGCCCCCTTTGTCTCTCTCTGTCACTCCCACCCCTTTGTCTCTCGAGCCGCCCGTCCTTCACCCGCCCCCATTTCTTTTTCTGTCTCCCCTCCCGCAGTACTACGAGATGTCCTATGGCTTGAACATTGAGATGCACAAGCAGGTACGCCCTCTCGCTCTCTCCATGGCACCCCCAGGCAGGTAGGAGCCCGCCCTGTGGCTGAACACCAAGTTCTGCCCTTGTGATCCTGTTCCATCCCAAGCACCGCCCTTCTTTCTTGGGCCTCCCTGAGAGGTGGTTCTGCCTGAGGAGGAGGGGCTGAGGCCTTCCCTCAAAATGCCACCACCACCCTGTTGTCTCTCCTCTGTGACAGTGGCAGGAAGGTGATACGTATACCTACGCTCCCTGTAACCCTCCGATTACCCCTCGCTCTCCAGCCTTGCTTTAGCCAACTTTGCCCTGAGGAGGTCGCTATCAGGGATGTCACAGAATAATGATGCCATTGCCCTACCCTCTCCTTCCTTCTCTCCCACGGAGTGCTCACTACCTACCAGGCACTGGGGGTCATCTGCTCACAGCCACACAGACCCGGAGTGGCTCAGTCTGGATTCCAGCTTGTGCCTGCACTGTTAGCTGGAGGGCAGAGCACCAGCCTCAGGTCCTACCTTTGCCACTGATCGGACGCAGGTGGACCCCAAGTGTCAATGCCATCCTGCCTGAGCTCATCCCTCTTAGGCAGAACCCCGGGCCTCTCGGGCTGGTCTGTGCCTGCGCCCATGCAAAGGAGCTGGGGACTGAAGAATCTGTGTGTTTGTTCTAGGCCGAAATCGTCAAGAGGCTGAATGGGATCTGTGCCCAGGTCCTCCCCTACCTGTCCCAAGAGGTGAGTGGTGTCCCTAGGGCTGAAGGGAGAAGGGGGAGGGGGGGAGGCGGATGGACTGGGAACTTGCTGGGGTCCTCCCCACTGAAGTCACCCGGGGCAGCAGTGAGCTGGATGCCTCAGGGCACACACCTCCCCTTTTTGGGCCTCCCAGCTGCTAGACAGCCTGTGCAAAAAAGTCCCCAGGCTGGAGAGCCCCCAGGGGTGGAGGGCAGTAGAAGGAGGGGCCTCACCCTGCTGTGGAATTCCTAGCCTGAGTGAGTCATTTCACTGTAAAAATGTCAGCTATGCCAAAGGCTGCACCAAGAATTTTTTTTCCTTGTTTTGTTTTCACCTTCCACTCTCCTGAGATTCACCTGTGAGGCCCTGCGGGCTGCTTTGGGCCAGGGACAAGGGGCATGTGTGGGGCACCCTGTACACATAGGAAGACAAACACGTGGATGAACATAAATGCGACACAGATACACATGGTGCGCACACATACATATACACATACCAAGTACATATCTGTGCAAACATACAGAGATGCACACATGCCCAGATACAAATTTGGACGTGGCATAGTTACATAGGAGACGCAGCTGCAGCAGATGTAAACACACACACACACACACACACACAGAGGTATGCACTTGGTGGAGGCTCACGTGCACTCCCCCGGGAAACCAGGCACCCAGCCCTTCCTCGGACTTTCGGCATAAGGCCCAGTCCATGCAGACTCCACACCTGTGCCCCGCCAGACTGGAAGGTCAAGCTCCTGCTCTCTGCCAGGTTTCCTGTTGATAATTCATCATTTCCCCTTTTATCCTTACCCATATATCAGAGACCTTTGAGGGATGTACATGCCTGGTACCGTTCCAGAAGGGCACCATAACGGCCCAGAGAAGAGGGTTCTGGAGGCCCTGGGGGCTTCCCAGTAGCGAAGACACACAGGAATATGGCAAAAGGGAGACACTGATTTTTGGGGAGGGGGTGGGAAAGGGTGGGAGGTATTCCCTGAACCTGGAGTCATACCCCAGCCCTGCCAGAATTCACTGGCTGTCCCTAGCTGTGGAAGGACAGGGGCTTGCACTAGCAGATCTCACAGCAAGTGCGGTGCCCGAGCTGTTGGAAGAACAGGACTTTCCTGTGCAGTGGGCCAGCTCATGTACTGGGCTTTTCTTTGCATGTGGTGTCAGATAGCACATGATCCAAGGTTTCTCTCCAACTCCCCCAAAGGCCTTTTTCTAAGTACCTGTCCCCAACCCTTTTGGGTTTTCTATGCATCTCCCTATGTCCTCATTTCCCCAATGAAAAGACTTGGTGAAAGGAAGTGGCTGGAGAGGGAACTTTTCTGGTATGATGGAGAGCTGTGGGGGGTGGGGGGTAGCACTAAGGCCATGGGAGTGGGGTTCTGACACACGCCCCCTCTGGCCTCCTTCTAGCACCAGCAGCAAGTCTTGGGAGCCATTGAGAGAGCTAAGCAGGTCACTGCTCCAGAGCTGAACTCCATCATTCGAGTAAGTCTGGGGCCTGGCAAGTGGGGGGTAGGGAGTCAGAAGAGTGGCAGGTGGCAAGTGGACTAGAAGTAGCTAACATTCCCCTGCCTCTGCCCTGCAGCAGCAGCTCCAAGCCCACCAGCTGTCCCAGCTGCAGGCTCTGGCCCTGCCCCTGACCCCACTGCCTGTGGGGCTGCAGCCGCCTTCACTGCCGGCGGTCAGCGCGGGCACCGGCCTCCTTTCACTGTCCGCGCTGGGCTCCCAGGCCCACCTCTCCAAGGAAGACAAGAACGGACACGACGGTGACACCCATCAGGAGGACGACGGCGAGAAGTCAGATTAGCGGGGGGCCAGGATGGGGAGGGTGGGGGGACAAAGAGGAGACAAGACACACAGAGAGAGGAATGTTCACCGCAAGACAGTGCAGCTCTGGATTGGCTAAACTCCTGGTAGTATTTATGGTAGCTGCTGGGGCCCTGGCCCTGCTTGTGTGCCACCCCCTAGCTTTGCTCTGGCTCCCCGTCTCCTTCCTCCTCCCCCCTGCAGCCTGAATGGGTGAATACCTGCTTGCACCACAGATAAGGCCAGCTGAGGCCTGGAGACGAAAATGGGAGGCCAGGTCAGAAGGGAGCAAAACCTCGAGAAGTCTAACACCCCCTGCACTTCCCCGTTCCGCACATGTGTGACTGACAGTCTGCCCGCTGGGCCCTCAGGGCACACCCCAGCTTCCCACCCTGGCACTGCATGCAAACACAATGCTAGTTGCCCCTTCCTGCCCTGGGCACCCCTTTCTCTCCCTCCACCTCCCATCCATTCACCTCTGCTAGTTCCAGACGCTCGTGCCCACCCGGTCCTCTCGACTCGCCCAGCCAGGATGAGCAGGGTGGGGTGGGCAGCCCAAGATTCCCCTTCTCCCTTTCCCAAATAAAGATGAGGGTACTCAAGTTGTCTCGTTTTTTATTTTATTTTTTTTTCTTCCAGTATACTAGCTTGTCTTTTAAGGGGATTAAAAAAAAAGACAGAAAAATGTTAAAAAAAAAAAAAAGCAACACCCACACCTGTGTCTGTATATAGCCTTTTAGACTGTCAGCTTTTGTTGTGTTCAGTCGTTTGAACTCTGCAGAGAAGTGAAAATGCTGTATCGAGGGTGGGCTTAGCTGTGCCTTTCAAATAAAGATGTGAGAAGGTTGGTTGCTGTGTTCTTGCCTCTGTGTTGCGGCTGCCTGTGGTTCCCCCTTCCCTGGGAGGAGGGGACTTCTTTCATGTCTGGGCTCCCTCCTCTGTTACAGGACCGAATATTGAGAGTCCTAGGTGAGTCCATCTTGTAAGTGTAGTCCGTCTCTTGGACTTGGTGCACAGACCAGAGAGGCTCAGCTGGAAGCTATAGGTCACACAGCCAGCCCAGGTGCTGGAGGTTTAGGAGAGCTGGTTTCTGAGCAACAGGCCAGAGGGCCCCACTGTGAGCGAAACTCTGAGACTGAAGAATCTACCCCCACTGTATACACATACACGGACCCTTTTTCCAGATCAGAGAATGCAGAACCCCCACTGAACCTCAACCCTGAAGGAGAGCTAAAATGAGATTTCCTGATGGGAGCCTGGGTGGTTGTGGGGTCGGGGGTAGGGTGGGCAGGCATCCCAATTTTGTGAGGGCTGCACAGCGCGGAAATCCCACCCTCGGGGAGCTGGATTAAAAAGCACCCAGGGGACTTTTTAAGTGCAGGAAATTCTCATCTGCCTCCCTAATTCAGTAGTCTCCCTTGGGAGTGGGGGGAAGGGTAGTGATGGCCCACTACCCTCAGGGTAAATGTCTCTTGTTCCTAAGGAAAGAAAGAGGATACCAAGAGGGGAGAGGACACTGGGGGTCACACCAGCCTCCTGCTGGGTCCCACATCTCTCCACTGCAGCCAAAGTGCCCCTAAAAATGCCAGTGTAATGGGGTAACTCACTGGTTAATATTTATCCTTTTGTTGAAAACCCAAACTCATCCCCCTTGGGGAGCACGAATTGTTATATCTGCATTCCTCCTTGGCACCCAGGGGTGCTGTCTCTGGATCCAGATCCAGCCCCCAGCAGACGTGCCACTTGAATCTGCCCCCAAAGACGAGTATTCACAGCCCTGTAGTTAGTCATCATTGCCCCAAACTGGAAACTACTGGCTGTCCAGTAAGCACAGGATACATAAGCCATGACATAGTTTTGTCGTGGAATATTACACAGCCATGAAAAAGGTGCTCCTGCTGCCTTTCTCATGAAAAAGTGGCTACCACTACTATATTCGATGCCATGCAGCTCTCACACTTCATGCTGCACAAAAGAAGCTGGGTACAAAAGAGTAAATACTGTGTAATTCCATTTATATAAAGAACAAAGCCAGGCCCAAGTGACCTCATTTGGTCACCCTTGGCAGGGGTAAGAGTGAAGGGGGTTTCTGGGGGACTGGCCACATTTTTGTTTCCTGCCCTGGGGGCTGATACCGGAGTGTGTTCACTTTGAGAGAATTCATCAAGTTGTTCACTTACAATGTGTGCTCTTTCTTGTGTTGCATTTCACAAGTTTAAAAAGTTGTTTTTTTTAAAAATATATATTTTCTTTGTCCTCCATAGCCCTCAAAATACATTCTAAATCCTTCACCGAGGCCCACCAGATTCTGCAACTGGGCCTCCCCAGCAGGCTGCAGCCAGGTTGGAACATCTTGCTGTTCCTTTGTCTGGAGGCCTCTGCACATGCTGTTCCCTCTGCCTGGAAAAAGGTTCTCTTTGTTTCCCCTCCCTAGGTTTCTAATCCTGCAAGACTCCAGAAGTTACTTCTCTGAAGGCCTCCCCCTGGCCCTCCCCCAAAGTAGGGGAGCGATAGCCCCCCACCCCAGCTTGGAAAGTGCTTAGAGCAGAGTCTGGCACAGTCAACTCATTCATTCAGAGACCTAACTATGAGCTCCAGAGACGCAGCAGGGAACAAAATACATGAATCCCTGCCCTCCCGGGTGGAATAAACAAATAAGGGAAATACAAAATGTATCAGGAGGCTTGTTGATAGAGAACAAAGCAGAAAAGGGATGGGGGCTGTCAGTTGCATATTTTTTATTTTTGAAATGTGCACATAGAAGCAACTCAATACATGTTAGCAAATGCATTGAGGGCAGACCTGGGTTTGTACCCGACTCCTACCCTAAGTAGTGATTTGAGGCATGAAGTCACTTGTCTGATCGCAGTTTCTGGGAAACTGTTGGGAGAATTAGCAGAAAGCTTGCAAAGGTTCACTAGCTGTCAGTTGATATTATTATCACCACTGATGTCGCTGGCTGATGAAGTGTATTGTGGGGGGACGGGGGTCACAAACTTGACAGCCCCCACCCAAGGGTCTTTTCTAAGGGAGGTGTGGGGATCCTGCTCAGCCAAAGACACGTCTGAGACCTGGGGTCTCCCTCCGGGCCTCCGAGCCCTCAATCACCGCCATTCCACAGGCAGAGCGGGTCCCCTGGGGGTTTAGAAAGGGACCCGGAGACCGCGGGGGTTGGAAGTAATGGGCGCGGGTTCTCGGCCGGGAAGCCGGGCGAGCGAAGGTGCCGTCACCGGAGCTTCCTCAGAGCCGCGGTCTCCCGCGCTTAACGATGCGCCGCCGGCGACCTCGGCTAATTGATCCGCTAATGGGCCCCGCGCCGCGGCCGCGCCTAATGAGGCGGGAGAAAGGGGAGGAGGGAGCCGTA